>JAJOOS010002804.1:0-29665 GCA_029582725.1 Solanum chiquidenum | reverse complement strand
AGATACATCAACAAGTGTATTTCTGTATCAATTTATTTGTATGTATTCATGTCTTAATCAAAATATAAAAGTGAAAATGGATTTACCTCATCAGTCCAGCACTTATTGGGTTGATCTATTACGTAGAACCAGTCCTTCTTCTTTGGAAATGCAACTACAAAATCAAGTTATTTGAACTCAAGATTCGAGCAATTGGCTAAGTAGTGATCGTCCTTGTCTCTTCTGCAATTGTGTAATCATTATTAATAATTATTTAGTGGACAACAAGAAGAAATACTAATAATAGTTAAACGACTTTACTTTTTTGCATGATGCTTGTAAAGATCCTCGTTTATCCATTGCGAGAAGGATGACATTAGTTCAGTTGGACCCTCGTCGTCAATGTTAAACCTTCAAATGGATATTGTTGCTTCACATCACAATTGACGACTTCAACTTTCTTCTCTTTCTTTTTCTTTTTTCTCTTTCTCTTTCACTTTCTCCTTCTCCTTCTCCTCCTTCTCCTACTCCTTATCCTCCTCCTCCTCCTCTTTCTCCTTGCCTTTTGGGTTTGAGTGTGATACTGGAGCATTAGTCATTGATTTTTTTCTTTCACTAATTATAGATAGTGATTGGGAAATAGATTTTGTCAACCTCCTACACTTCAAAGGCTGTGAAATCTTCTTGGATGTATGGACATCAATATTATAAGTCATTTTCTTAAAAATATCAGTGAGTTCTTTAACACGACCAATAAAATAATCATGTTGCTGCTCACATTATCATTTGATGTTAGAAGAGGAAGCAACACCAATAAAAGATTGAGTTGTTGTCATGGATGAATCTTCTTGTATCATTTCATCTACAAGGTAAATAAAAAAAGGTTGAGAGTTTACAATTGATTATAAAATAATAATGGGTAGCAATTTATACTTATGTTGACACAGATGGATATTTTGTTGCCACAGTTGTACCTTCTGTTGCCACGAATGAATCTTTTATGGCCACAGATGAATCTTCTGTTACTACAGATGACCATTTTGTTGCCCTAACACATAGGTGATATGTTCCAACATATGACAACTCTGTTGGAATATATATACCAACATATCACTAAAATGTAGCAACATACGACACATCTTTCAACAAATGAAATATATGTTGGACAACTGAACAAGACTATATTTCTAAAATCATATGAACAAAATGGTCACAAAAGGAACAACAACAGCAACAAAAAATGATTTTTCACTGAATGTTAACAATACATTCCTCAAAATTAGGGTTTTTTGGGTTTGTTGATTTTCGTTCAAAAATGATAAATAATAGGTATCATTACACCATTATTCAATTTTCACATCTATAGAACGATTTATTGTTCATTAACCCAAGAAAAAAACTTAGTATTGTAAGAAAATTATAAAATCTTTCAAAAAAGTTGACTTACCATTTTAAGTCGAACACAATCTTTAGTGCAGAAAGAGGAGAGAGTCACGCCTGGAGAAGATAAGATAATGGGGGAGAATATTTGTTTTGATAGTAGGATTTTTGGATTTTCTAAGGAAGAAGAAGAGAAGAGAGAACGTTGGGAGAAGAAGAAGAGAAAATTCTATTTTCTTTTACTTTTTTAAAATGGTTTGGATAGAATTATAAAAGTTGAAAAATAAAGTGTTTTTTTGTATTTTATAAAAGATTAGAAAGTTTTGAAAATGTTAATTTGGTCCCAAATTTACTTAATTACATTTTAAAGTGGATTTGACCCTTTCTTGGTCAAAGTCAAATCAATATGTTATTATTTTATGATCCCACCTATCGCACTAATCTAAAACAAAAGTAAAGTTCGGAAAATAATCAACATACTTGCTCAAAAGAGTAAAACATCATGACCTACCCTCGGGAGTTGGCTCTTGAATCGAGTTCAAGATTCGAGAATCAGGAGTCGGATCTAGGATTAGTATCGGGAATCAAGACCCGAGACTTAAGTTAGGATGGAAAGTTGAGGTGTGAGATTCAAAATAATTTGGGAAATGTTTTCCTTACTGTTTTTAAGGGAAAATAAGTTGATTTGGAAAATATTTAAGCCAACCAAACATGAGAAAATTGAAAAATATTTTTTGGAATACCAAACACACCCTCAGAGTAACTGGTTATCACTCAAGAAAACCAATGAATATCTTGGTTGATACTGGTAGCTCTCATAACTTCATAGATCCTGACTTGGTTAAAAACTTGGGGTGTCAGAGTCAGACGAAGGTTACTATATTACAAATGGTGTGTGCAGGTAATGGCAATATGATGAAAGTGGATAAAGTGTGTCAGATCACTTGGCTCCTACAAGGAGCTGAATTATGTGTTGAGTTCCTCTTGCTACCATGGGGTCTTGTGGTGTAGTTCTAGGACTGCAATGATTGTTGACGCAGGGAGATATTAAAATGAACTTTAGCAAACTCATTATGGAGTTTTAGTACAAAGACATGAAGCATGTACTTAGAGGAGCAGGCAAGCAATCACATCTGCTGGAGCTAGAGCTGGTAAACTAGAAAGATTTCAGGTAACCAATCTAAGTTATGTATGATTCAACTCATTCCTAGGTGTCACGAATTACTTGCATTAGAAACTAAATACCATTCTAAGAAGGACTCTAGAATTGGAGAATTATTGAAGGAGTTAGGGGGGTTGTTTACTGAACCTACTCAATTGCATCATCTAAATGAGTGTTTGATTATAGAATTATCTTACAAACTGGTACTGAACCTATTAATAAGGTATCCTTCTGTTAAAAAGGATGTCATTGAGAATCTTGTACAACAGATGCTAGACCAGGGCATTGTTCAACCTAGTAGCAGCCCATTTATCTCACCAGTTGTGTTGGTTGGCAAAAATGATGGATCATGGAGATTTTGTGTCGACTATAGGGATCTTAACAAGTACACTGTTAAGAAAAAATTTCCTATAACCATGTAGAGGATGTTCTAGATGAACTCGGGGGGTTCAAAGATCTTCTCAAAAATATACCTAAGGGCAGGGTACCATCAGTTAAGGATGAGTTAGGAAGATATACCAAAAACAACATTAGGACACACTCTGGTCGTTTTAAATATTTGGTAATGCCATTTGGCTTGTCAAATGCTCTTCCTACCTTCCAAGGTTTAGTGAATTCTGAAGTTTTTGAGGAAGTATGTTGTGGTCTTCTTTGATGATTTTTTGATTTATAATCAGACCATTGAGGAACATTTGCTCCACCTCAAGGATGTGTTTGTAGAAATGAAGAGGCATCAGTTGTTGGCCAAATTTAAGTAAGTGTTTCTTTGGAGTAAACAAGATTGAATATCTAGGCCATTTCATCACCAAAGATGGAGTTTCAACAGGTTCTCAAGGATTATTGTTGTTCAGAATTGGCCACTTCCAATAACTATCAAACAACTGAGAAGGTTCATTGGGTTAGCGGGGTACTACAGAAGATTCATCCAGGGGTTTGACATCATTAGTAAACCACTAACTTATCTTTTGAAGAAAGATAGTTGCAAATTGTCACCAACTACATCTGCATTTAAACAACTAAAGTTAGCTTTGTCTAAAGCTCCTGTTTTGGCCCTACTAGATGTTAGCAAGACTTTTGTGGTGGAGACTGATGCTAATGGCTTTGGCATATGGGTTGTCTTGATGCAACAAGGACACCCTATTGCATATATTAGCAAAGCACTATCATCTAGACATGCATCTATGTTTATTTAAGATAGAGAACTTTTGGCTATTGTATATGAAGTTTCTAAGTGGTCTCAGTACTTACTTGGAAAAGATTTATCATAAGGACTGATCAGAAGGCTCTGAAGTTCTTGATAGAACAAAATTTTCATACCAACTCTCAATTGATGTGGTTAACTAATCTTATGCCTTTTGATTAAAAAAGGGAACAGACAATAAAGCAGATGGTGCACTGTCTAGAGTATCTAGTGCTGGGTTGTTACCCTTGGTTATCTCAAATACTAGTTCTGGATTACTGCAGGGTATAGAAGGTGATTGGACAACTGATGTAGAGTTGAAAGGGTTGATTGAAAAGCTTCAGGATGATCCACATGCTCAGTCTCAAGTTTCTTGGCATCAGAATCAGTTAAAGAGGGCAGACTAGTTGTGGGCAAAGGAAAACAGCTGAAGCAAGATATTATGACCTTGTGGCATGCTACACGCCAAGGTGGTCATTATGGGAATGAGGAATGACGTTAAGGCTTTTGTACAAAAGTGTGATGTTTGTCAAAGGAATAAAGCTGATCTAGCTGTTTACCCTAGTCTCTTACAACCACTACTTGTTCCTGATGTAGTGTGGTCTCAGATCAACATGGATTTTATTAATGGATTGCCTAAATCACATGGTCATGACTCATGAAGTAATCGTAGTAGTAGTTGATAAACTAAGTATGCCCATTTTATTCCTCTGAAGCACCCTTATACTACTCAGTCAATGGTCAAAGTCTTCAAAGGCTTTATAATAAGGTTACATGGTCTACCTGAAAAGGATTTTGTGTTCCTCAGTACCTTTTGACAAGAGTTGTTTTCCCTGGAAGGTGTCTAACTGAACATGTCATCAGCCTATCACCCCAGAGTGATGGCCAAGCTGAACACCTTAATAGGTGCCTGGAAACCTATTTGACAGGTTTCTGTGCTGAGGATGCTAAGGGCTGGTATGATTGTTTGTCTGTGGCCGAATATTGGTATAATTCTTGCTATCATTCAGCTATTGACACTACACCTTGTGAGGCCTTCTATGGTCGATCTCCTCCATTGCACTTGCCTTACCTCCCAGAAGAGTTCTCCTTTGCTGAAGTAGATAACACTCTCATCAATAGAGAGTTGTAGTTACAGTTGTTGAGGCATCATCTGATGAGAGCACACCTGAGAATGAAACAATAGGCTGACCATCATAAAGTGACCAGAGTTCTGTAGTTGGTGATTGGGTCTACTTTAAGGTTCAGCCTTGTAAATAAGTTAGTGTATCCACTCAGTCTCAACACAAGCTTGCTGCCAAGTACTATGGACCTTCCCAAATTGTCACGAAGGTTGGCTCGGTAGCATATACTCTATTGTTTTTTGAAACGGTAATGATACACCCTACTGTCCATGTTTCTCTTCTGAAAAGATGCTTTGAGGTACCCCTCAAATTATCTACCCACTTCTGCTGAAGTTGCCATCCCCAATTGCCCAGATGCTGAAGCTATACTACAGAGTACAGACAAGAATGGTCAAGTGAGGAAGTAAGGCAGTGGCACAAGTCTTAGTGAAGTGGAAAGACTTATCAGCTGATACTTCCACTAGGGAATACTTTTTTGTTCTTAAGACCAGGTTTCATACATTTGATCCTTGAGGACAAGGATCTCATGATGGGGAGAATACGGTTATCTGATAATTGAAAGGAAGCTAAATCAATTGGACGAGTCAACAAAAGCAGTTAGGAAGTTTTGGCGGGAAAGTTAGTTGTGAACAATAACAGTTCTAGAGTTAGTTGATAACATAATTAAAATTAGTTAGCAACAAAATTGATTCATTCCATGTATTATATTCAGCTATAAGTACATGAAGATTTCATTTGAGATATATGAATATACACTTTACATTTGACTACTACAGATTCTCTCAATCTCCATCTTCTTTCTTTCATCAGATTAGGTTATCTTCTCGAATTTGCTCTGTGAATTCTTGAATTAACCATCTGAGTCCTCAAGTTATACGTAACTCCTGCTATTCAGATAACAAACGTACATGAAAATAGGTTAACATTTAAAAACTATCAACTAAGCAACTCGAGAACTAAAACAGTAGCTTCTTGGTGTTAAGATGTCCCACATTGGTAGAGGGATTGGAATTTGGTCTCCTTACATGGACTTGGACAAACCTCCCCTCATGAGCTAGCTTTTGGGGTTGAGTTAGGCCCATGTGCCATATATTTTCGCTACCGGAGGGTGGCTATTACCCATATATGCTGCCCGTCTGGCCAATGATATATGCATGAACCCTATATTCAGGGGAAGTAAACTCAGTCAGACAGGTCATCGTGCGTCAATTTTCGATGACTTTCTAGGGTTGTTTTGTGTCAACCCCATATCCATCGGTATTTGTGTAGCACCGTGCCATCTTTTCGATGACTACTTTTTCATATTCAATTGTGTAGCATCGTGCCATCATTCCGATGACTACTTTCTTATATCTAATTTGTGTAGCACCGTGCCATCATTCCGGTGACTACTTTTTCATATTTAATTTGTGTAGAACCGTGCCATCATTTCGGTGACTACTTTTTTCATATTTAATTTGGGTAGCACTGTGCTACCTTCCGGTAATTACCTTTTTTTTGCATATCTGATTTGCGTAGCACTGTGCATTTATCCGGACTACTTTTCATATTTCATTTGCGTAGTACCGTGGATTTTTTCGAAATACTTTTCATATCTGAGTTGCATAGCACTGCGTGTCTTTTTGGTGACTCAAATTTGATTTGCATGGTTCCATTCGTCTTTCTGGTGACTCCTCAAATATGATTAGCGTAGGGTTGTGCCATCATTCTGACCCGACCCATATTATTTCTCTTTTTCAATAGGGTCGTACCATCAATCTGACCTTTCCTATATAATTTCTATTTTCTAGTTGGGTCGTTCCATCATTTCGACCCTACCCATATAATTTTATTTCTTAGATTGTGACCACTTTCAGCCATCAAATCTAATACTTTGGTGTATGAGCATGTTCCGGCCAATTTTTCGGTGACTTTCCTTTTAATATCGACTTATCTATTGATTCCAATGTGATCCATATACTTTATACTAGATTTTGAGCACTTTGTTGCCCAATGGGAGTTTAGTAGCCTTGCATGTCGATTATGTGAGTCACTCTATGGTCTGAAACAGTCTTTGCAAGTTTGGTTTGAGAAGTTCAACACTGTAATTTTATTACTCCGTGTTTTATCAGCATTATGTATCAAATTCAGTATTTCATGAGAAGATTAAGCACATTGAGATTGACTGACATTATGCATCAAATCCAGTATTTAATGAGAAGACAAGCACATTGAGATTGACTGTCAATTTTGTGAAGTCGACTAATCAACTTGTAGATATCTCACCAAGCTCCTCATTGGTCCTCATAATAATTACATTTGTAACAAGGTAGATACATATGATTTGTATGCACTAGCTTGAGGGGGAGTGTTAGAATAGTAATAGGTATATACAATCCTATTATAATAGGAAGAGGTTTATATAATCCTATTAAAATAGGATTAAGTTTATACAATCCTATTAGAATAGGAATAGGTTTATACAATCCTATTTAGAATAGGAATAGGAATAGTAAATAGTATCCTAATTGGTAAATGATTGTATTCTAGTGTCTATAAATAGGGTCTCAATGTAATAATGTAGAAACAACAACAATCCAATAATATTCTTCCCTTATATTTCTTACATAGTATCAAAGTCAGTCCCATCCCAATTTGTTGTTCATCGATGATGGGCCCCATTTAGAAGTGTTCATGCTCCAGTTGAGGTCTGGGCGTGCGGGGGAGTGTTAAGATATCTTACATCGATAGAGGGATGGGAATTTGGTCTCCTTATATGGACTTGGACAAACCTCCCCTCATGAGCTAGCTTTTGGGGTTGAGTTATGCACAGGTGCCATATATTTACACTTAGGAATATGTCCTCTTCATTCACAGTTGACTCTCACAAACAGAGGCGAATCAGGATCTGTAGAAGATGGGTGTGCTACCAAAAAATGGTAGAAAAAAATTCATCAAGTGGGACTTGATTGTTGTATCTCTAGGTAAATAACTTATCTTCCAACCAAGTGTACCAGTAAGCCGTTTTGTAGTATGGGTGCCATAAGGTAATATTAGATCAATTTTAAAAATTATACACATAAAATACGTAGTTTTGTAGAAAGACCATAGGATTCACGTGCACTGAAGTTACCTACTAAATTCACCCTTGCTCACAAAGCACTCCTCTCAATGACTACTATTTGCTAAGAATAAATCTTGATATGTCCATCTTCAATGACATCAATATGGTGCTTTATGTAGGAGAGCTAATGGTTGAAATCCTTTCCTTCTTGCTCCAAAACCTATGAACTTTGTCAAGAAATCCAATCCAATTTGACCTGGTTTTCATAAATGTTTCGATCTTCACGCGTGCCTTCTCCTAAATCCAAAGCTCTTTCCTTTTGTGCAATTATGGTAATGTTTCCATGTTGAGTTTTTGTTCCTTGATCCACATGTTTATTCCATTAATGAAATTCCTCGAGAATCCTTCTCTCACCTGGAATTTGCTTTATGTCAACTGATCATCAGTCATCTCCAGTCCACTGCGAAAGACCTCGTTCCTTCACTTTGTACATAGTACTTCTGTAATCTAGTTCTCTCATAGACATGATAAGGGTCTGGTTTCAGTAGTTTTTCTATCGTAAACACTACCGGCTCCTTATTTGTGACATGTTTAGACATTGGTTCTTGTATAATACTTGTAATGTTTGTCAATCATCAAAACTTCCAATTTAATATAGCTCAACACATGTCTTAAAGTAGAACTGGTAGTGCATCAAGCAACTCGTAATTTAAAATTTGTGACATGACTTGTCAATGTAATAAATATATTTTTGACAACGAGGGACAGAGTGGTCTAATGCAAATTTACATATTAGTTGTCTTCAATTTTGACAATTAATGTTCTTGTGTTGCACTTATCTTGTCATCCATAAATCAAATAATATAACATATAATGGAACAATTCGAGTTCTTTTTGGTATGAAACTTTTGTATAGGAATTTTCAAGTTATGCAAGAATTAGGCTCCATTCAGATACTTGATTTCTTAAGCGAGACAGTTGCAACTTTTGAAGATAAGCAATGAAGAGTAAATCGTTATCAAGAAATGGAAATTATGTTGAAAGGGGAATTGGGGAGGATGCTGCATTGAATAAATCAAACGTGGAGGTTGATTTTGGCAATTTGATATGGGTCCAGCTCAACGGTCAATCATGGCTTGGTCAGGTATTAGAGAATTGGGATTCTCAATGATGCAATCAGTTTCAAATTTTCTGTTTTGTTGTATATATCACAACGCCCAGCTGTTTAAAACAGTATTTGGTAAGTTTTCTTGTCTCTACCTCTTTTCAACAGGTTGTTGATGAGATGGTTGTAGGTGGGAACAAAAAGCCCACAAAAAATGTAGCTGGTGAAGTCCTTGTTCGGTTGTACGGGAGCTACACATAGTAAGAAGATCCAGCTCTTTTGTATCTGTTATTTTCAATTCCTATTTAAAGGTTCTGCTTCATTTAAATCATTTGTAGTTTGTATGTGGATCCGATTAAATCTCAATTGGAATATGAGAAGGTGAGATCGCCCTATATTCTAATGGTGAAACCTAATTTTCATAAATGGGAGTCTTCTGATATATTTAACAACTTTATGTTGGATTTACAGATAATTGAGAGATACCATGGCAGTCTTGTTAACATACTAGGTGAAGCCCTAAAGCAGGTGAGGTTTTATTCTCTTTCTCCATTATGAGACTTTTATGTCAGTAGTTTGCATCTCTCAAGGAGTCTGTTACTTAGATTCTTGTGAGTAGTTTGTCCTACTTAAAGATGTTTTTGTTATAGGATCTTCTTCATCTAAAATCTGGTGCAATGAAGACGGAAGACATACAATCTAAGGGTTAGGTCCTTTAGCTCGTACTTCTCTTTGCTTTACACACTAAAAAAACCTTGGTTTCTTAATCTTACCATTGAGTCTCCGCAGCAGCTTTAAAATATGGTTAAATATGTCCAAGAAAATTGGTAATCCATCTAATGCTACGAGCTTCATTTGATTTTGTTATTTAATTTGACATAATTGTAATGATGTCCAATATAGCATTAGCTGAAAGCATAATCTTTTTAATTGCCACAAAGTTAAGACATTTTGTGTAATGGTCTTTTGAGTTAGTTTAGCATCTACACATGAGGCATCCGATATCATAGATAACTTTTTTTTTTGCCTTTTCTATTGATTCTATTACACATGTATCTGTTGTACATTCTTGAATCTGTCTCTCGTAGTGCCAATTTTAAGAAACAAAACAGTGATAATGTAGTTTCTTGATCAATTTATCGCCAGAACTTTGGCATATCTTCTCTTCCTTAGAAAACCACTTTTGACATCTTGAACCATCAAATATATAATAACTTCAAATTCTTAGCAATGTGGTAAAGTGGCCCATGTAAATAAGTCAACAGCAGATAGAGTATACTTTGGCTTAATCTCTTTGAGTTATTTTAGACTATCCCATCTGTCTTTTTTTTTTGAAACTGGCAACATTTGTATTTCATATAGTACTTAGGTAGTACTGAAAATCATATTTACAAAAGCAGAAAGGAAGTATAATCTATCCAAAAACTGAACAAAATCTAAATGGACCCTAAAAAATCTATGATTGACTTAGTTTCATTGGAGTAGACATTTGTACACCAAGAGCAATACAACAAAATACACTTAAACTTTACTTCATGCAGGTTGTTGTTCCTATTCTCAAAACAGCTATCGTTTCTCTCCCATCCATATAGTCCACCAAATACAAGCAGGGATCATCCTCCATCTTTCTTTGTTTGTAACCCTAACTCCAGCCATATCCCAACTGAATAGAGTCTCATTAATCTTGCTAGGCATACTCCAAGATATGCCTCTTATGTGGTGCATCTTCGCTTACCTAATAAATGCTCAATTGTCCTTTATTTCAAGGCATAGGCGGTCGTATGCATAACAATACCCAACTTTAGAGGTCGGAGTCGAACCACAAGGATTAGAAGATGGGATCACCTTCAATTGAATATGGACACTTCTTTCGTGATAAACATATTCTTGATTTTCATTAAAGCTCTTCAATTTTAATGGAGGTATGCCAACGTGGATGCTATTGCTTTCCAATAAAACATCAAACATTGCTTGAATAAATAGACTATCCCTAGCTCACATCATTAAATTTTGATAATCCCATCCCTGACTCAAACCCATAGAGTAAATTTCAACAAGTCCTCACTATTAAGTCTTACCCAACTCTATTTTGCTTTCTCAAGCCAAAATGGTGTTCGATAGCTCAATCAATGTTTGCAACAATTGATTTTAGATTTAAACTTCAAGACAACAATAGATCCATGTCATACAATCAATTTTAGAACCGATTAGTCAATACTAAGGTTGGCAACTAGACCGAACCTGCAGAAGTCAGAACAGGACCGGTTTTACCGGTACCGATACCGGAATCGGTCCTCGTTAACGGGAGGAATTACCTGAACCGGTTTTACCAGAACTTTTCGGAAGTTCCTGCCCGGTCCTATAGCTACTAGTTTGGAACCGGTTTGGATCGGTACCGGAACTGGGTCCAATTGGTTCGGACGTTCGGTAATTTTTTTTAATAACTTATTAATTGCTACTTTATATTATTATATAATATATATTATTAATTATTATATTTTAATATTATTTAAATAAATATATAGTTATATTATTTAATTTTTCATAAATACAATTAATTAAATTATTAAATATTTATTAACTTAATCTTTAACTTTTTATAAAACTTCAATTTCAAACTTTTAAGTTAAAAAGCTAAAACTTTAAATGTTAAACATTAAACATTTTGTAAACTTTAAACTTTAAATTTAAATTTAATTTAAACTTTAAATTCAATTTTAAACTTTAAACTTGTCACAATCCAAAATCACAAGTCGTGATGGCACCTATGTTCCCAACCGATAGGTAAGCCAACTCAATACTTTTACCAATTCAATTCAATATTTAAAGTAGAAAGATAAGCGGCAACATAATATCTGAACACTAAGTCATTTATAAATATGAAGTGCGGAAACCTAAAATATCACCCCAAGATTTAGTGTCACAAGTACAAGAGTTTCTAAAGTCAATACAAGTCTCACAAGTCTAAACATAAGAAATATCCTATCAGAATACCAACACGACCTAGTAAATAGAGATAGAGGAAGGTATGGGCCGCAGAATATCCAAGCAGCTCACCACAACTCCAAGATAATCCAAACTCGGACTTAAGCTCCAAGAAATGCGCTCAAATTCGAATACAATCTACACCATAAAAGAGTGCAGCACGTGTAGTATGAGTACGAAACCACATGTACCCAGTATATCTCATAGACCTACAACGAAGTAGTGACAAGAGTATATAAGAAAATAATTATTTAATTTTACAAGTCCACCTTATACTTATCAACCAAGTTTCCATCAAAAAGGGATAATCAATGTCACATAATGTCCAACATCAATAAAGCACATACTCAAACAAAAATGAAAGATGTAATGCACCCAAAAATGTGACCTCCTGACCTACGGAAGGGATCCAAGGACCGTCATTCCATCGACGGACCGTAGGTACCCACAGTGAGTCACCAGTCAGCTACAGTCTGAAAAAATTTCTACTTTTTTTCTGGGTCCGAATTTTGTTCTAAAATTATTTCATGGGTCCTTTTGTATTCTTTGGGTACTAACTAAGCTTCACACAGATACCATAGCTCTAAAATAATCTCTGACCTACGCATAAGGGGGCAAGTCCAAATCAGTCACCCCCTCTCGATGTCTACTTGATGAGGACACCGATGCCGACTACATTCCACCTACCTTCAGGGTCTCCCCCACTGCCCCTCGCACTACTAGGCGATCCCTTCATGTTGTCTCTACCAATGATGAGGTCAAGGTCACTTCCCCATTCTGAGGAGGGGGCTACACCTTCCAGTTCTGAGTAGCAGTTCGGCTTTAGTTCTAGCGGCGGTCCTGCTTTTTCCTTTGAGGTCGATAGCTCAAGAGACGGCCCGGTACCTACCAGAGTTGAGCCTGCCCCCAAGGCCGATGAGCCAAACAAATGGTGCATTTCGGGACAACATCAGATATATGAGAATGGCACGATGTTGAATGAGCACCGGAGGATGGCTAGGATCATGACTGAGGATCGTAGAGTCCTTACAGGCAGCCTCCACAGTGCACCAACTATTAATGATCTCTTCAGGAGACACATATGCGAGTGGATGGCACAGAGCCCCGGGAACTATAGCTAGGAGATGACCAGAGAGTTATATGCCTCTTATGATGCCATCGTCCGGAATTCCATTTCTAAATGGGCCAGGCCCGTAGCTCAGCCTCTACTTCAGTCCACATTGGTGCGGGGTTACCCAGTAAACATCTCAGAGGCCACGATTCACCGATTTATCTATGGCCCAGCCCACACTCTACCGATTAATACAGCATAGTATGACTACAGTATGGGAATCATTCAGAGCAGGATGTTTCAGAGGGATGCCGAGCACAGAGAGACACTGTTGAGGTGGTTGGCTCATCATATTTCCAAGGATAGGGAGAGCGCTGAGTGGGTACGGACTCCTAGTATGGGTATTAGGAAGGCGACTCTGAGCTTTGCTGCGAAGTTCTTTTGGCTATTGGTTCGAAATCGATTGTCCCCTACTCAGGCAGACAATGTGGTTACATGGGACCGAGCCGTGCTGATTGCAGCCATTATAGCAGGTTTGGAGATCGACTTTGCCCGCATATTGATAACAGAGATCCATGAGAGAGCCTTCAAGACCACCAACACCTTGCCCTTCCAGTGTCTTATTTTCCAGCTCTGTAGGGATGCTTCAGTGCATGTGTGGCATTATGAAAGGTTGCTCGAGGTGACCAAGATATTGGATATTGGCCTCATTTAGGATGATGTCAACCTTGTTGCACCTCGGAGAGAGCCACAGGTTGAGGTACCGCCTTTGGGTGATGATCCTGATGTGGATGTGGAGCAAATGCAGGCTGATGACACTGCTATTCCAACCCCTACAGTAGATGCCTAGGCTCCACCCTCTTCTACCACTAGTCAGGCCCCAAGCTCCTTCCGAGCCACTCCCTCTTCAGGGTCCACCGTTGTGCCCTTAGTCAAATTCCAGAAGCTAGAGACACAGATGGTCACTTTGCTGCAGCATATAAAGTCGTGGATGCAACGCTCTATTGCGGAGTCCAAGGCGACAATGGAGCAGATGATGGATCAGAATATTTAGGCCGTTCATAAGCGCCTGGATGCTTTTGAGTTGAGTCCTAGAGAGGCCAACAACGACCATAGATGTGACCACCTTCCAAAGGGAGTTGGCTAGACTTCGTGCTGATGTTGCTGCACTCTTATCCCCTAATGAGACTGAGCCAGAGTCTTCCCTTGAAGTACCGGAGGATGAGGTGGTGATGACTGCTCTATTTGGTGATACTATGCAACCACCAGACTCTTCCCGTGCTACTAGGAAGCGCCACCACTTCGACCACACTTTTGATGTTGATGAGGCTCAACGATTGAAGAAGAAGGCGCGCCAACAGCTTGAGGTGGCCCATAGAGAGTCCATACTTGATGAAGAGATGAGACAACAACGGGCCCGTGAGGTAGATATTGGTCCATCTAGAATTCCGAGCACTACTGATGGTGCTCCCATAGTTGGTGACGGCGCTACTGATGGTGTCCCTATTATTGATCCAGTGGGCATCGAGAAACTGGACCCACCCACTTCTTGAGAGGTCTTCGGCGTATTTGCGCCACAAGTTTGCTTCACCCTAAGCTTTACTTTGATTTTTTTGCATTGAGGGAAATTGCGCCTTATTTTATTGGGGGTGGGGTAAATGGATTGTGAGTGATAGGGTGAAGTCTGAGTAACCCAACTCATAATCTTTCTTTGGGGTTTTCTTGCATGTGTTCTTTTCCCCCAAAGGACTGTTTACTTTTATGTTGAACCGACATATTTAGGAATGTATGTGTAGGAGTAAGTAGAAGAATGAAAGCATGATGGCATAAATAGCATGAAATTGATACCCGTACAAAAGTTTTGAAATGTGCTAGATCTATAGGCTTGATGAGTTGAATATGTTGGATCTCATTATGACATGATAAGGAACCGCATTGACCTCATGACTTAAGCTAAAACTTGAACTATGGTGGTCTAATAATCTGATAATGAAACAATATGCCAAGTGTGTGTGAGAAAAGTTTGAATGTTCATACAGTATGTGCCAATCTAGAACTTACCCCGTTGGTCCTGCTAAGATAATCTAGGCTAGAAGCTGGGAAATGATCATAGGCCTTTGGTTTAATAAGTCCACTCAAGCCTAAAGTGATCCAACCAAATGAAATAAATGTTCCCTTTGATCCAAATGTTTGAGCCTAATGTAGACCACTTCTTTCAATACACCTAACTCACGTTCTCTAAAATAATTATTTTGGCCCCGATCCCTCCTTGTACATGTGCACCTTGACTTAGGCCAAAAGCCTAAGTTGAGGGTGGCTAATTCAAAAAGTTACCTTAATCTTGGCCCTGGTTCGACATCGGATATTGTGCACCTCAACTCATGCAAAATACATAAGTTGAGGGTCTATGAAGAAGGAAAATGAAAGAAAAATGGTATGGAAAGAGTTTTGTGTAGAAGAAAAAAAAGAAAAGAAATAAAAATATGTGGTTGAAATCAAAATAAACAAAAAGAGCAATGAAAAAGATGTTGAAGAAAACAAAGAAAAAGAAGAACGTGAAAAATAAGGGCGATAAATGCAAAATCACATCTGTGTTGAAAAGAGTCAAAGGAATGAGCAGAAAATTAAAAGATGTCAAGAATTGGTTGAGAAAAGAGGTAAAAAGCCAACGCAATGTCAAGGAGGGCAGAAAGTCACTAAAAAGTACCCAAATGTACCCTACCTGACCCTAAGCCTACGTTACAAGCTAAGAAAGTCCTATAGTGATCCTAATGACTAGTTTGGAGAGTTTATGTAGTGAAAATAAGGGAAAGCATATGGTATTGAGCACTAACTGTACTTGAAGTCACTTCTGAGTGTGAGCGTTGAATGAATCCTTAAATTTGAAATTCATATATATTGTGTGAAAAAAAAGGATTTATTTGGAAGTGAGGGCACTAGTTACATTGTTGGAGAATTGGTACCTTGGTGATTGTGAAAAGTGTATGTTGTGGTGTCTATTGGTCTATCTATGTCATGTTTTGATCCGCATGGGTTAGTTTGTTGAGTCTAGAGGAAAAGATTTGCACTGATGTGATGGAATTGATTGAGAAAGCCATGTGATTGATTGAGTTTGTATGTCTGCTTCTACATAAGTGTCGTTTAGAGTTTAGTGTGTCGCTTGAGGACAAACCACAAGTTTAAGTTGAGGGTGTTGATATACCGTGAGTTTACGGTATTTTTGATGCGTTTCACTTAGAGTTTGTGTGTGTCTAGGGCTATTTTGGATTAGACATAATGTTTTGTGTATAATGTTTGCAGGAAATAGGCTTGGATGCGGTTGATGGAGATGAGAGCTAAAAAAGTGCAGAAGTAGCCACCAACGGAGTGACCCACAGACCGTAGGTCCAACGATGGGCGGTGGATGGGAAGTTGTAGGTCTGGTCTGGGGATTGAAGTTCCAGTACTCGACCCACAGAATGCCAGGACGAACTATAGTCTAGTCCACAGACCGTGGGTGATGCACATCAGGGAAATCTGACCAAGTGTGGAACCATGGAGCAGACGACGGACCGTAGGTCGACCCATGGCCCGTCCTGCACGTCCGTCATTGATGATCTGGGAGTTGAAGGTTCCAGTACCTGATGAAAGTTTCCAAGTGTTGAACCACAGAGGGTGACCTACGAACCGTAGGTCGACTTACAGTCCGTAGGTCGTGCCGTCGACAGAAGCGCATTCCAGTAATTTATTTCCTTATTTTGTTTTCTGTTTTATTTAGGACTTGTTTTCTATAAATATGAGTTGTAAACCTCATTTTTAGAGGTTAGACATTATTGTAAGGTTTTAGTTTTGTTCTTTGGGAATTAATTTGCAAACTCTTAGCAATTAATTTTTCGGGTTTCATTTTATAAGATTTTTACTTTGAAATTCGATTGAATATTTCGGGTTTCATCAATTCTACTTGTAAGTTCATGAATGCTTTTAACTTTATTATGAATTGTGAATTCTCAAGCATGAGTAGTTAAATCCACAACTAGGGTTGTGGGAACCATGAGCAATTAATAAAGTATGAATAATAATTAAGTAATTCTTGAATAGTGTTTATGCATGTATTGTTAATCCTTTCGTTTAGAAGTCTTTCTAGCGGTGCGCAACGTTAGAGCTCACCTCGTTCCTACTTATCGGACCAAGGAGGTAATGAATGAGAAAAGGATTAAACAATAGAGATTTAGTGGATGCTATCTAATAGTCTAATGTCAATTGGAGCGAGGGTGAAAACTAAGCTATACATTGATGTGATGACTAATCTGAGGTAAAAGGTAAGGGTTAGTAAAGCATAGACCCGTAGCCGGACCAAGGTGCATGGTGAAATTCCCTACGTGGAGGACCAATCACTTAGGGATACCTCAGTTTCTCTCTCATATTGATAACTCAAAGTTTGAATCCTTCTTACTTATTACTTAATCAACAATCTGTTAATTGTTTACAAAAAAAAAACTTTTGGTTACTTGTCTCAAAAATAATTTGACTAAACGGATATAATAGTGAGTTAAGTTTAAGTCTGAACCATACTACTCGTGGGATCGAACCCAACCTACAAGTTGGGTTCTTTATTTGACAACGATCGCTTATACTTCTTTAGGGAGGTGTAATTTGAGCGTATGAAATATCATGGTGAAAGAAACTACATTATTTGTTAGGATTCAACCCTTCTCGATGAGAACTTGTCTTTAGAGGAAGAGCTTGTAGCTATTCTAGAGAGAGAGGTCAGCAAGTTGTGGTCAAAAGAGATTGCTTCTGTGAAGGTCCAGTGGAAGAATCGTAAAGCTGATAAGTCCACTTTGGAGACCGAAAATGATATGCACTGAATATATCCTCACCTTTTTGTTGATTCAAGTACCCCTTGTTGCCCTCGCCTACTTTGATCGTTTGAGGACGAACAATGGGTAAATTGGTATCTAATGTAACGACCCGTAAGGTCGTTTTGAACACTAGACCTATTTCTTTCATAAAAGAACCTCTCCGTATATTTTAAATGGTGATTTTGAACTATTCGTTTAACTATGGTTATTTAGTTGATGGATATTTATTAACTAATTAATTTTTATTAGTTGGTAGTTAATGAGTCAAACTCATAATTTAATTTAATACCCTATGTCATCTGACTCATATATATAAAGTAGGGTTAATATTATTTGGTTATATCACAAACCGCTCGCGACTCTTATTCTTGTTTCTCGGCACCATCGACAAGAATGACAGAAAGGCTACAGGTAAAACTTGATCCAATTCCAAATCTTAGTTTATAAATATTGATAGTTGGGTGGCATTAGTCTTTGTTATTATTATTTTATAAGGCTTTAGTAATTGGAGGTTGGGGATTATATGAAGCAAATTGGGAGAAGTATTTATTGCTAGTACGTGGGCTTTGAGTTGGGAGACAAGTTTTAGTGGGCAATTGTGAGATGATTATTGAAGTGATTGTAACATAGTCAGAATGTTTGAACTTAGAAAATTCGTTTCTGTGCATTAGAGGTTTATGGATTTTGGTGGGTTAAATTGTGTTGTAATTGGCTGGCGTATTGATTGTTTGGAATCTGAGAATAGTGGACTATCGTAAATTGACATGCTATTGTTTCAATATTTCTCAAGATTATTCTTATTATAATCATATTATAAATTAAATTTTGATATATTAAGATATGTAATTAAATATTAATTGTATTTTAATATTTGAATATTATAAAGTTATGATAATCAGAGGAATTGAGGCTTATCCTTAGGCTTGAACTTTAGAAAATTAACTATATATTTGAACGGGTTTTTGGGTCTACGCTAGACATACAGTAATATAGGTGTCTATAGACTCGTTTACTTACAAATATTAAATATTTGATAGATTGGAAATGTTATGAGACATTGAGGAGAGGAAAATCATTGAAGAATTAGTTTGCTTGACTTCGGCTCTTCGGTGAAGGTAGGTTATGGTTTATTCTATGTGATAGATAGACTCTTAATAGCGATTGATATTCATTGAGTGATATTATGAAGTTTTCTATGTACTTGGTTTTTGTGGTTAGGATAACTCATGTGCTATTTTGATTGTTCTATAATCCCAAGACCGGAAATCCATAATCTTGAACTTTTTCTATTAAAGTGATGCCTTGAATATAGAAGACTTAATGAAATATTGTTAAGGAAGTGGAAAGAGATGATAAAGAATGACAAATGAATTAACTATATGGTTGGATCAGGTGCCACAAGCCGGCACGATATATTTGGATCGGGTGCCACGAGTCGACACAATATATTTGGATCGGGTGCCACGAGCCGGCACAATATATTGGATAGGGTGTCACGTTCCGACACGGTAACATTAAAGGAAAACATATTGAATTAACTTTATGTACGCAATCTCAAAGAACCCATTTCCCAAATGATCGTGGTGTGGAGGCATGAGTCCTTATGTGTATGTGTTTGATATTGTGACAGATTACGTACTTGCTTCGGTGTTGTTTTCACTTGTTCATGTTGTTTGTTGCTTACAACCTGCTAAGTGCTATATTTGATATCATACTATTACTTTATGCATCTTACTTTCTATTTTGAGTCGGCCGATGATATCTACTCAGTACATGTTGCCTTGTACTGATCCCTACTTGTATTTTTGTTCTTCGTTTTCCTTTTGTGGAGTGCAGTAAAAGTATCAGCAAATTCGACTCTCCCTCAGCTCTAGCCAATCTCCAGCATATCAGGTTCCAGGGTGAGCTATTTATTTAAGCTCGTATTTGATTCTCTCGATTATGGCATGATGTCAATAGTTTTCGGACACAAACTACTTTATTCATTTATTTTGGTGTCTTTGATACTCTTAGACTTAGTATTTAGAGATTAGATGTCATTGATGTGATGACTTTCAGGTTTTGGGAAACGATATTTAATAGACTTCAGTGAATTTGAGTTTCTTACATTAATAAGATTTGAGCTTCCACATTATAGTTGTATTTCGTAAGTTGAACAAGTAATATAAGTTAGGGTTGAACTCATTGGTTCGCCCACCTAGGAGGTTAAGTGTGGGTGCCACTCATGACTCATTTTGAATCGTGACACTGATCCTCGTATTAATTACATTTGTAACAAGTTAAGTACATATGACTTATATGCACCAGTTTGAGGGAGAGTTTCAGATTATGTAGAGGAATAAGAACAAGAATAGTATATAAAATCTCACTTAGAATAAGAATGCGAATAAGAATGGAAATAGTATATAGAATTCTACTTGAAAAGGGATTGTAATGTAGTGTCCTAGTTGGAATAAAAGTCTAATGTAGGGTGTGTTTGGTATGGAGTAAAACATTTTCTATTTTTTGGAAAACAGAAATGTTTGGTTGGCTTAAATGTTTGGAAAATGTTTCCAAATCAATTCATTTTCCTCAAATTTAAGGAAAATGACTTTCTTTCAAAATTAAGGAAAACTCTACTTCATCCTTTAATTTTTTTTCTTACTCGACCCTCCCTATTTAAAAAGAAAAAATTAAATTTTCTTATTTTTTAAATTATAAATATATTTTTATCCCTACCACCAAACCATTCCCCTCCCCCCTCCCCCCCAAACAAAAAAAATGAAAAAAATTAAAATTATTTTTGAAAAATGTTTCAAATTTTAAGATATTTTTACCTCACCAACCCCTACTACCCCTACTCCCTCCCCCACCCCCTACCCCCCCAAAAAAAATTGTTTTTCAAGAAAATTTCAAATTTAATTATTTTTAATTTTTACGCCACTCCCCCACCTCAACAAGGCCACCCCGTCAATTTGTTTTAAAAACTAATTTATTTTTGGGAAATATTTCATTTTTTACGCCATTTGGACCCTACCCCCCCCTGCCCTGCCATCCCCGTCATTTAAAAAAAAACATTTTTGGAAAATATTTTTAAAAATTTCATTTTTACGCCACCCCCTACCCCTACCCCCTCCCCCCCCCCCCACCTCCACCCAAGCCATTCCCGTCAAAAAAAAAATTAAGAAAAAATTGTTTTGGGAAATATTTCAAATTTAAATTTTTTTCATTATTTACGCCAACTCCACCCCCCCCCCCCCCATGGGGTCCTAATTCAATTATTGGGGTTGATTTTCGAATCATAAATTATTTTTCTAAAGAATTTTTTTAGTCTTAAGCCAAAAAATAAAAGATATTTTCTGAAAAATATATTTTTTTCATTAACCAAACATTTAAAAGTATTTTTCAGAATATATTTTCTACTCACCAATTAAACATGAGAAAATAAGTTAAAAATTACTTGTTTTCTAAGAAAACATTTTCCTTCATACCAAACACATCCGTAGTGTCTATAAATAGGGTCTCAATATAATAATGTAGATACACAATTCAATAATATTCTTCTCCAATACTTTCTCACAAGTGTGAATATAAGCCAAGAACTAAAAACATCCAAGGGGTTTGAACCCAGCACGACTATGCCTCAATCTCAAACGTATAATGCTCAAATATGTTCCAGTTAATAGATTGAGCAGCAGGTCTAGTCACAAATAGACCATAGACAGTATGTCAGTCACCAGAATGTATTAAAAAAAAAGAAATCACCAGAATGTCACTTGAGATTAAAACTATCTCAGAATACTGTATATATCATATTCCAGATGTTAACATCAACAATAATCACTATCTCAATCCCAAACATAATTGTGAAACAAATCAGTCCTAGATATTTACTTCAAGCATCATCAACAAGTAGACTACAGACAGCTGATAATTGAGACACATTACTTTTGGACGGAAACTTTCCTAGAACATTTCATATTATATCTAGCTGTTAGTACCAGCAATACTATGCCTCATGAGGGGGTTTTATTTCATAGCATTATCAGCAGATGGACCACAGGCAAGAGATCCCAGAGTCACGGGGACGCATTACTTTGGATGAAATGGTGATCCAGGAGGAGCCATCAAACCAAGCACTTGCATTACCTTCATCCGACGTCGGCTTGGTGCATATTCCCCTGCTGAAGCTACTGCCTGAATGGAATGTCAACAATTGCAGAGTTACGTAATAATATTGCAAACTACTAGAAGATTAAATATAGCAATAACATGTAGTCATGATTCCAAGCCACTAAAGACGTGCATTGTCCAATTCGTCTACTTCTCATTTTCTCTGAGATGTCATTCAATTTTGTTAAAAGCAGAAAGAATAAATTATGAAGCAAGACTTAGCAGAAAAGTTAAACCAACATAATTTCTGTATCATATGACAGCAAAAAAGGATATCAATAAGCATATCAATATATCATAATGGTAACACATCGCAAATGGAAAACTTGATAGGACAAGATTTATGAATTAGTTGTTGCATCTGTGTTTTTGCCCCTTCCTGTTATCCACTTGTGGAAGACCCACACCTTCTATTAGAATAGGAGGCACAACTTCAAATCAATAACCTTCAGAGGTAGAAGATGTTCACTCCCAGAAGTTGGGTGAGCTTTGACTTGTTTTCTTTTTTATTTTAGAAAAAGTTTTACTTGACTTGAAAATTATCATAAGAGCAGCTCCTTCCCTTGCACTTTGATTACCTTCTTAGCACATCTTATAAGAAAATATTACATAGCATTTCTGCTATTTTTCATTCAAAAGAGCCATTTCTGAAGTTTAGGCAAGAATTTTAGACTTTAAAATCCCCATATGCCAAAATATGCTACTAGATGTTTTCTCAAGGTTCCCGTTCACAAAAATGAGAACAAGACAAATTTTACTGGAACTTGAACCAAGCATTGGTATTTAAGACAGTTCTGAGTGAGGATGAAACTTACAGAAGTTGAAGGTGTCATGTCCTGACTTTTCTTGTTTCCTTTGCCTTGAGATGCACCGGTGCTGAGTGTTTCTGCTAAAAAAGAAACACTTCTTACTAGAACATGGGGGAGGGAAGGAAAAAAAGAATGTCATTGAAGATCAATATCAATGATAATTGAAAATCTTAAAGGCACCATGGTGGACCTACTTGTTGACTCAAGAGACTCATAATTTCTTGTAATCGATGAAATTTAGTTAATGTTACATAGAAGAAGAGTTCATAGAGGCAATAATAACTACATATGTTATGCTCGTATTTCATTGAGTTTTAGTTAAGTTATATGCTTTATATGTTGCAAAAATCAATCGTACTATATGATGGGAAGGTAGAAATGCTTGGTTTGATGTTTACAACAACATACCCAGTGTTATCCCACAAGTGAGACCTAGGAAAGGTAGTGTCAGGTGTGTATGGGGGCCATACCCTACCTATTGGAGATCAAGAGGTGGTTTCTGATAGACCCACGGCTCAAGAAGGATCTAAATACTTGGTTTGATGTTTGGGCTATTAAATTATGTGTCTGAGGAGGTTGGGATTGAAATAAAGGTATTTGACAATTAATGGACTCTCAGGAAGAAGAAAAGTTGGGAGACAACACAAGGGGTACAGATTTTGACAATTCAAACAAGTCTCAACTTCAAAAGCTTGCAACTCTCAGTAGATCAACAATTTATCCATCACTTCTAAAGGAAAGTTCTAACCCTTGAAATCCAGTTTTCAACGACTTAAACAGTTTGTCATTTGAATTTTTCCTGCACAAAGTTATGATGATTCTTCCAAAGGTGCACACTCAGTAAGGGTTTTGAGTATGGCACCAAAGGCCTTCTTGGCTAAGGAAGATTCCTTAGATGCTTGACACCAAGCACCAGAAAAATTGAAGCAAGGAACAAAGCTTCCAAGAGACGTCATGTATTTAAACCATTCCAATGAGGCCCAAGACCCCCATTTTTAATTCCCTGCCCTTACAAAGCTTCCACACAACTCCCCAACAAAGTAAATTTCAAATCACCTGTTATATACCTGATTCATGTGTAGCATTTTGATGAATGACAAATTGTTTATGAGAACCAGGCTCACCCACAGGACAGGAGCAGGAAAACCAGTTCTAGGGACGAAGGGCTATTTAAGGTAATGATGAGTTGGTATTTTACCGACTCATTGGGCTCAACTTCATGAATTTTTGCCATGTTTTTATGCTAATTGAGGGGATATTAGGCCCTTGTTCTCTTGTATGCAGACATTCTTTAGAAAAAGCAAGTTTGATGAATTTGAAGCTGAAAATCACTAAGCACACCCGTGAAAGGAACTGGAATCCCACAAGAGGCGTCTCGCCAGCTAAATGCTAGCCTGAAAGAAGCAAAGTTGCCTCAGTACCGGCGCTGCAATTGGCATGGTACAATGATTGATCGGCGGCTCGCCTATTCCAGCGTAGATGCACCTGTGAGAACTAAGGCTGGCAACCGGACCGAACCGGCAGAACATGACCAATTTTACCGGTACCAGAATCGGTCCTCGTTAATGGGAGGAATTACCGAAACCGATTTTACTGGAACTTTTCGGAAGTTCCGGCCCGGTCCTATAGCTACCGGTTTGGACCGATACCGGAACCGGGTCCAACCGGTTCGGACGTTCAGTAATTTTTTCTTAATAACTTATTAATTTTTACTTTATATTATTATATAATATATATTATTAATTATTATATTTTAATATTATTAAATAAATATATAGTTATATTACTTAATTTTTCATTAAAACATTTAATTAAATTATTAAATATTTATTAACTTAATCTTTAACTTTTTATAAAACTTCAATTTGAAACTTTAAAGTTAAAAGTTAAAACTTTAAACGTTAAACATTTTGTAAACTTTAAATTTTAAATTCAATTTAAACTTTAAAATTCAATTTTATATTAAGCTAATATTAAATTTTTTGAAAATTATTTTATAAAATGACTTACATTAAATATAAGAGACTATTTTAAAATAAAATCAAGGAAAATAGCCGTATATTTATTCAAATAAATAAACTGTACAAATACAAAAAAAAACTAGAAAGAGTACTAATTTACGCAGTCACCTTCTAGGAAGGATTCTATTTGAACTAGGTATTGAATATTAAACTAATAATTGAATTTTTTTTGTAAATTTTGTATCATTTCAAAAGAAACATTATTTGGAATTTGTATTTGTCGTTCTTCCTCCATTGCTTCCATGTCATCATTACTATTATCACCAAATATTTTATCTATTTCGTCTTCTATTTGGCTACTTAATTGTGTTAGTCCAGTATTTCTTCTTTCGGCATTGACTCAATCTCTAAACAACACTGATATTTCCAAACTATCCTTTGCTAATGAATATCGATGATCTCCAATCATAAATCTCGCTGCGCTGAAGGCTTGCTCCGAAGCGACCGATGATGCTTGAATCATTAGCACATCTCGAACAACCCTACCAAGGTTTGAAAAATATTTTTCTCACGATTCTTCCACCATACTAATAGTTGAGCCTGAGGTTGTCCTTGATCATTCCTAATCTTTTCCTTGATTAAAATATAAATCAAAATCATTATCTGTAGAGGATTAAAGACCAAGATAATCATCCATAAACTCATCTAAATCATCATTTTTAGGCCTAAGAGATGAAGGTACAACTATTGGAACATTTTTTTCTATACCTTTATATGTATTATATAAATCTCTAGCTTTTGTTATTATGCTTCTTTTACAATCTTCAATACTAGGAGTTTAATCAAAACTTTAATTTCTAAATTTGCATAAAAAATTTCAACACCTTTTAATTTGTATATGGGTTTAATAAAGTAGCAGTCAAATAGATTTGAAGAATGGGGAAAAAATATTTTTTGAACTTTTCAATCATAAAAACAAGTGATTCTTTAAACTGATTTTTTCCTTTATATTTTGCAAATTCAGATGAAATAACACAAATATTTACTAAAATGGAAGAAATAATTGGATAATATTGACCAGAAATAGCATTTGTTGCTTCATAAAAATACTTAAAAAATCAATAAGTTCTTTTGTATTTTTTCAATCTTCATAGCCAATTCTGAAATTTGGGTCCGCATTATGAGCATTAAAAACTAATTGTATCGGCTCTAAATAAACATAAGCAACTTCAAATAAAGAATTTCATCTGGTGCATACTTCTTTTGGAACTTTTCTATATGCAAGTCCACATTAATTACAACGATTTTAAAATTCTGTAATTCTAGCTTTTATTTTAGCTTTAAAAATCCAATTACAAGCAATTCTAATTTTTTCACAAAAAATTCCAAATTGAGAAATGCCATCTTTTACTACCAAATTATAAACATGTGCAGCACACTCAATATGAAAATAATCATTATCAATTGGACAAAGGAACTTTTTGATTTTGTAAGTGTTTCTTATAAAGCAACAAATGTTATTTCTAGTCAATATTATCCAACTGTTTCTTTTGTTTTAGTAAATATTTGTGCTATTTCATATGAATTTGCAAAATATAAAGAAAAAGATCAATTAAAGAATCACTTGTTTTTATGATTGAAAAATTCAAAAAAAAAAAATTCCCTATTCCTCAAATCTATTTGATTGCTACTTTATTCAACCCAAATTACAAATTAAAAGGTGTTGAAAGAATGGTTGAAAAAAATTATGCAAATTTAGAAATTAAAGTTGATGAAACTCCTAGTGTTGAAGATTGTAAAAGAAGCATAATAACAAAAGCTAGAGATTTATATAATACATATGAAGATATAGAAAAAAAAATTCCAATAGTTGTATCTCCATCTCGTAGGCCTAAAATGATGATTTAAATGAGTTTATGGATGATTATCTTCGTCTTGAATCCTCTACCAATAATGATTTTGATTTATATATTAATCAGGCATGGGAAAAGATTAGGAATGATCAAGGACAACCTCAGGCCCAACTATTAGTATGGTGGAAGAATCGTGAAAAATAATTTTCAAACCTTGGTAGGGTTGTTCGAGATGTGCTAGCGATTCAAGCATCATCGATCGCTTCGGAGCAAGCCTTCAGCGCAGCAAGATTTATGATTGAAAATCATCGATATTCATTAGCAAAGGATAGTTTAAAAATATCAGTGTTGTTTAGAGATTGGGTCAATGCCGAAAGAAGAAATACTGGACTGCCACAATTAAGTAGTCAAATAGAAGACGAAATAGATGAAATATTTGGTGATAATAATGATGATGGCATGAAAGCAGTGGAGGAAGAACGACAAATACAAGTTCCAAATAATGTTTCTTTTGAAATGATACAAAATTCACGAAAAGAATTTTTTTTTAAAATCAATTATTAGTATAATATTCAATACCTAGTTCAAACAGAACTCTTCCTAGAAAGGTGGCTGCGTAGATTAGGTACTCTTTCTAGTATTTGTATTTGAACAATTTATTTATTTGAATAAATACACGGCTATTCGCCTTGATTTTCCTTTAAGATAGTCTCTTATATTTAATGCAAGTCATTTTTATAAATTTAATATTCAACCATTTTAATATTAGCCTAATATAGAATTAAAGTTTAAAGTTTTGTAACGACCTGTTAAGTCGTTTTGAGCACTAGGACTATTTTGACTCTTCTCATAAAATTTAAAATGGAAGTTTTGAACTATTCGGTAACTACGAGTAACTAGTTGATAATACTTATTAAATAATTAATATATTTAAATAGTTAATGGATCAAATCCATAAATTATTAAATAGCTTATACCATTTGGCCCATATTTATTAAAAATAAGTAAGTAGGTTTTATACATAATTATTTTAGAGAAGAAAATTAAAGAGAGGGGCAGAAACTTACGTTGCGGTCGACTACAAGAGGAAAACGCTGGTCAGGTGAATAGAAGTAATTCTCATCGTTCTCAATTCTATATAAAGTATGTTGGTGTCCTAAGTCAAAGTGAATGAGATTGTTATTAATATTATTATATTATTGATTATTGATATTGAAGTCAGAAACAAACTAGTAGCAGTTCAATTCTTTTTTTAAAATGGAATTTTCGTCACTTTTCATTGTATCAACCTAAGAGGGGGAGACAGATCATCATGTCATTGATTGATAATTGGTTTTGTTAATCAGTGGTAATAACATATTACATAGAATTGAGTTGCGAATTTGTTAGGTTTTCAATTGGTGTTTGCAGTACAGTTGTTGGTTTCACACATTAGATTCTGATGAGTTGGTCCGTATAATATGGTTAGTTTGCACACTGATTCGCAGTCAAAGTTAATCCGATTTCAGGTTTAATTTTGGGTTATCACATTAAATATAATTCAAGTTGTAATATATTGAAATAGGTAATTAATTATTAGGTGTATATTAAATGATTAACATTGAATTTTTGGATATTTGGAGAGATTGAGGCTTAACCCTAGGCTTGAAATTTAGCAAATATGCTTTTTGACATATAATTATATCAAAATTAGGAGTTTGGTTAAGAGATATGAGTGAGTTTGTGGGTCTAGGATAGACATATAATAATATGGGTGTCTATGAACTCGTGTGCTTACATATATTGCATAATTGATAGATTGGGAACATTCTGAAGCTTTGCGAAAAGGGAAGGAAAAATCTTGAGGATTTGTGGCATGTGTTCGGCATTCAAGGTATGTTAAGACTTTCAGACTTCGTTGAATGACATTTTTCTAATTAAAGATTAAAAATAGAATAGACAATGGGTAGGGGCAAAAGATGGGGATCTCGTACCAATGGTGTGACGGGCATTGGTATGAGTACCGGTGTTATTAAAGAAAAAGTTTATTACTATAATATGATAGATTGTAATTCGAGAATGTCAAAGCATATGGGCATTAGATGATGTATTTAGTGACTTGATTTCTTTTGTATGGTTGTGTTTCGTTACTAAAGCCTTATAATTGTGATAATTGAGGTGATTATATGTCATAGCGACATTTAATTTATTGAGATGTTGCATCATCCCCTTTGATTGATATCATATTGTACACATGCATTGACATGAGATTGAGTATGAGTAAATGTCTAACACGTGGAGATCGTCCGTGTTGAGATCGAGTTATAATTATAATTTGGGCACGTGGAGATCGTCCGTGTTGAGATCGAGTTATGATTATAATTTGGGCATGTGGAGATCATCCATGCAAGTGATTGGTTATGATTATAAGTTGGGCACGTGGAGATCGTCTGTGTTGGGGATTTTTTTAATTTATGATAGTGCGTTTAGATCGTCCACACAGACACGTGGAGATAGTCCGTGTCGGTATATGGACCTCGCGAGTCCCTCATGGGTCATGAACTTTCGATGTATTTTTGAGGAGTATCATGTATATACGGTTGAGAGAGTACTGGGCATTTGAGGCATATCTTTTCATGGTGTCACATTGCATTGCATTACATCTTTCATTTTTGTTTGAGTATGTGCTTTATTGATGTTGGACATTATGTGACATTGATTATCCCTTTTTGATGGAAACTTGGTTGATAAGTATAAGGTGGACTTGTAAAATTAAATAATTATTTTCTTATATACTCTTGTCACTACTTCGTTGTAGGTCTATGAGATATACTGGGTACATGTGGTTTCGTACTCATACTACACTTGCTGCACTCTTTTATGGTGTAGATTGTATTCGAATTTGAGCGCATTTCTTGGAGCTTAAGTCCGAGTTTGGATTATCTTGGAGTTGTGGTGAGCTGCTTGGATATTCTGCGGCCCATACCTTCCTCTATCTCTATTTACTAGGTCGTGTTGGTATTCTGATAGGATATTTCTTATGTTTAGACTTGTGAGACTT
>JAJOOS010002803.1:0-31836 GCA_029582725.1 Solanum chiquidenum | reverse complement strand
CACCAGGATTAGGAATATTCTCCTGATGTAGTCACTGGTACGTTACGAGTCTTTAACTTAGATTTTTATGCTTTGTTAGATCCTAGGTCTACTCTTTCTTTTGTAACTCCTTATATAACAGTCAACTTCAATTTTAGTCCAAAAACTATCTCAGAACCCTTCTTAGTTTCTACTCCAGTCGGTGACCCACTTATAGCTAGACTGGTATACATAAATCGCCCTATCACAGTCTCCTAGAAAGTCACCTCAACAGATCTTGTAGAGTTAGAAATGGTAAATTTTGATATCATTCTAGGCATGGATTAGTTACATTCCTATTATGCCTCAGTCGATTGTAGAACTAGGATGTTTCCAGTTTCTAGATGAACAAATCTTAGAATGGAAGGGTAGTCGCTTAGCACCTATGTGTCTATTCATTTTTTACCTTAAGGCTAGAAAGATGATCTCTAAGGGTTATCTCTATTATCTAGTTCGGGTTAAGGATTCTAGCCCCAAAACCACCCCAACTCTTGAGTCAGTACCAGTAGTTAATGAGTTCCCATAAGTGTTTCCAGAAGATCTTCCTGGAGTTCCTCCTGAAAGGGAAATCAATTATGGGATTGATCTCCTTCCAAATACCCAGCCTATTTCTATTCCTTCTTACAAAATGTCTCCAGTTGAGCTTAAGGAATTGAAAGAGCAGTTGAAAGACCTTCTAGATAAGGTCTTCATAAAACCTAGTATTTCCCCATGGGGTGCACTAGTGTTGTTCGTGAAAAAGAAAGATTGTTCTCTCAGAATGTGCATTGACTATATGTAGTTGAACAATGTCACAATCAAGAATAAGTATACCATTCCCAGGATTGATGACTTTTTTGATCAACTTCAGGGTGCTAGTCATTTATCAAAGATAGACCTCAGATCCAGTTATCATCACCTAAGAGTCAGAGATAGTAACATCCCGAAAACAACCTTCAGAGCTCGGTATGGTCATTATGAATTTGTAATGTCATTTGGACTAACCAATGCTCCTGCAAATTTCATGTATTTGATGAACAAAGTATTCAAGCAATATTTGGAATTGTTCGTCATTGTCTTTATCGATGATATCCTCATTTACTCTAGGAATGAGGAAGAACATGCGACTCATTTGAGGGTTGTCCTGCAAACTCTCAAAGATCGCTAGTTATTAACTAAGTTTAGCAAATGTGAGTTTTGGTTGCAATTCGTTACTTTTCTTGGACATATTGTATCTAGCGAAGGGATTCGAGTGAATTCTCAGAAAATCAAAGCAGTGAAAAAATGGCCCAGACCTACCTCTCCTACCGATATTAGAAGTTTCTTGGGTTTGGCTGGTTAGTACAGAAGGACCATGGAAGGATTCTCATCCATAGCCTCTCCATTGACTATGTTTACTCAGAAAAAGGTAAATTTTTAGTGGTCAGATGATTGTGAGAAAAGTTTCGAAGAACTTAAAACTAGGTTAACTACAACTCCTGTTTTGACTCTACCAGAGAGTTAAGACGGTTATGTGATCTATTGTGATACATCCAGAGTCGGCTTAGGTTGTGTGTTAATGCAGCGAAGTAAGGTTATAACTTATGATTCTAGACAACTTAAGGTGCATGAGAAGAATTATCCGACTCATGAGCTCGAGCTTGCAGCAGTGGTGTTTGAACATAAGATTTGGAGACATTACTTTTATGGTCATCACGTAGATGTGTTTATAGACCATAAGAGCCTTCATTATGTGTTCACCCAAAAAGAGTTGAATCTTTGCTAGAGGAGATGGCTTAAGTTCCTAAAGGATTATCATATGAGTGTGCATTACCATCCAGGTAAGGCCAATGTAGTAGCAGATGATCTTAGTAGACTATATATGGGTAGTGTAGCACATGTTGAGGAAGAAAGAAACGAGCTAGCAAAGGATGTTCAGAGGATTGCTTGCTTGGTAGTACACCTTATGAGCATATCGGATGGTGGTGTAACTGTTCAGAATGGGGCAAAATCTTCATTGGTAGCGGATGTTAAGGAGAAGAAAAAAAGTTACCCTATATTACTTAAGCTAAAGGGTGTAGTCTATCATCAGAGAGTTGAGGTTTTCTCCCAAGGGGGAGATGGTGTGCTTCACTATCAAGGTCGATTATGTGTTCCTAAGGTGGGTGAGTTCAGACAGGAGATTCTTGCAGAAGCCCATAATTCCAGGTATTCTATTCATCCAGGGGCCACTAAGATGTACTGTGATTTGCGGTATGTCTTTTGGTGGAATGATATGAAAAGAAATATAGCAGATTTTGTGGCTAAGTGCCCTAATTGCCAGCAAGTGAAGGTAGAACATCACAAACCAGGAGGTATAACTCAAGAGATCAACATACCAACTTGGAAGTAGGAAGTGATCAACATGGACTTCATTATAGGTGTACCTCGTACTCGCAGATAGCATGACTCCATTTGGGTGATAGTTGACATAGTTACTAAGTTTGCATGTTTTTTGGCTGTTAAGACTATAGATTTGGTGGAAGACTACGCCAAGCTTTACATTAATGAGATAGATAGGTTGCATGGGGTTCTTTTGTCTATCATCTCAGATAGAGGTCCTCAGTTTACCTCTCATTTCTGGAAGTCATTTCAGAAAGGTCTTAGTACTCAGGTTAATCTTACTATAATATTTCATACACAGACAGATGGTCAAGCAAAGCGTACCATTCAAACCTTAGAGGACATGTTCAGAGCTTGTGTGATCGATTTCAAGGGTAGTTGGGATGATCACCCTCCTCTTATATAGTTCGCCTAGAATAACATTTACCATTCCAGCATTCTGATAGACCCATATCAAGCATTGTATGGGCATAGATGTAGATCTCCAGTTGGTTGGTTTGAAGTAGGTGAAGCAGCCTTGATAGGACCAGATTCGGTTCATGAGGCCATGGAAAAAGTTCAGCTCATTAGAGATAGAATTAAGACAGGCCAGAGTCGCAAGAAATCCTATGCAAATGTAAGGACAAGGGATTTGGAGTTCCTAATTGATGATTGGGTTTTCCTGTAAGTGTCACCTATGAAGGGGTGTTGAGATTAGGCAAGAAAGGGAAGCTCATTCCTAGATATGTTGGCTCTTACAAGATCTTGAAAAGAGGTGGTAAAGTGGCTTATGAGTTAGAGTTGCCAGCAAAACTAGCAGTAGTGCATCCGATCTTTCACATTTCATTGCTAAAGAAGTGTGTGGGTGATCCAACATCTATTGTACCTTTAAAAAGTATAGCTATGAATGATAGTCTCACTTATGAAGAGGTACCAATTGAGATTCTTGATCGTCAGGTCCGAAGGTTGAGAAACAAAGAAGTCGCTTCGGTTAAGATTTTATGGAGGAGTCAGTCCATAAAGGGAGCTACTTGGGAAGCAGAAGCAACCATGAAGGCCAAGTATCCTCATCTCTTTCCTTCCGATTGCATTCCAACTTGAGGTAATAGTTCATCTCTAGTTTTTCAGACAGTCATGCGTAGCTTCTGTCTTAGTATCATGTTCTTTCAGTTTGCACATGCATTATTAGCATATTTGCATTCTCATGGAACCTAGTTCAGTCAGAAATCAATTTGTAGTACTTAGTGGTGGGATTTATAGCTCTTTCCCTTCCTATCCAGCTTGTTCAGTCTTCCTTTGAGGATGAATGTTCCCAAGAGGGAGATAATGTAACACCCGACATCCTAGACATGCCAGATTGCAGAAATTAGATATTGCAGGTGCCACCAACGGGCACCACCCATGGACCGTAGGGTGGCCCATGTATCGTAGGTGGGTTCTGTGGATGTCCACTTGCAGGTCTCCCCTGAAACAACCCAAAATATATTCTAAGGCATGACCAACGGCCAGACCCACGGACCGTGGTCCTGGTCCGTGGATCGAGGTCCCAAAATTTTGTCTCAGAAGACAAACAACGGTTGACCAAAATGGACTGTCGGTCCATCTACTGTCCATCGGTCTGGTCCATCGGTTGGCCCGACAACTTTTAAGTCAAGGGTCGTTTGGTCTTTTCCTTATGCATTGGACCCCTAAACTACATCCTTTAACCCCCTAAACTACATAGTTTTTGTTAGGTTTAGCCTAGTAAACTAATTAGAACTTAGCCTAATCAATCATTCACCAAAACCCATCGATCTTAGAGCAAAACGAGAGGAAAAAGTCAATGTGCCCTAATTCAAGAACGTGGCGAGTTCTCGTCAGTTCCAGCTTCAAAATCAAAACATTTCTACGTTCGTCACCAGGTCTGTGGGATTTCAGTAGTGGGTTCTTTTCACCCATTAGGTCCCTAGAATTCAGTCAGATTCTTGATTCCCTTCATATTAACTAGACCTAGGGTTTCTAGAATTTTAGTACATTACCATGAATTAGTTATTTTATTGTTCCTAATTAGATTATCATGTAGTAGTATAGTTTTTGCCCAGATTCACGCATAAACTCAGAACCCTAGTTATGTTATTATTTTAGTTCATGAATTACATTATCTAGGATAGATAAACAGACATACATGCCTTAGTTTTTGAATGTTTCATTATCAAATATAAATGTTGCATTTTCAGATTTACATGTTAGATTATTGAGCTATCCGGTTTACTTCCGTTATGCTATAAATTACATATATTTAGTTGGGAGTAGGCTTTATACCAATTTTTAATAGGGTCATTTACCCTCAAGTCCCAGAATTACGTGCCCCCTATAGGTTATAAGACCCTTCTATAGGAATGAGTTTAGTGATCATGCCAATCATGCATCTATACCTATGGCAGGGTATATTAGGTCCTCACGATGAGGCGTATAGATCGGACTCCACATTTAACTCATGTGGTTTTATATCGGTTATTAGTACCTCCCACAGTCAGATTCTATTCCATTGACCAGGTTACCAATTATAGTTCAGTATTCAGTTTCAACATGTTGTAAACTTGGTCATTGTATTTAGTTAGTTTATGTTCTGTATATTCAGTTTCCATCAAGTTCATATTATATCATTGCTTTACTGACTTTTTTCATTTATATGTTTTGTTCAGCTTTATTCTATCCTGCATATGCTTAATACCTTTCAAGTACTGGAGCATACTCTGCGCTACATCTTCTCGTGATGAAGGTTCAGGTCCTCAGTATTCAGATCACGTATAGATCGGTTTCCAATCTTCTGCTCAGTAGTATCAGTGGTGAGTCCTCATTCTCAAGGACGACATACATGTTTCCTTTCTACATTTCTGTCTTTAGTTTCTAGTTTTTGCTAGATTTAGCAGCGGCATGTCCCAGCATTTCTAGTCAGTTAGAGGCTTTATTTCAATCATAGTTCGATTCAGTTTTAGATTTGGAGTTTGATATTTAAGTTGTCATTAAACTCACAGTTTATTTATTCATATAGAAATAGGTATTAACCATCATTTCAGCTTACATGATTTTTAAAGCTTCGACACAGTACTTTCTTATATTAGTTATATTTAAGTATGCTTATGATATGCCAGCAGGGTTAGCTTGGGGTCTCTCGTGATCCTAGGTCCCATGTCCGCATCCTGAGGGTACCTTCTGGACGTGACATGCATAGATTCATAATCATAAATTATGAGTTCATAAGCATAGTTTATATTCAAAAAATGGGTATAGGCGTTTGTTCAGGCGAAATCAATAAAAATCATGTTATTAAGTTAAATCATGCATAACAAGATTAAATATAATTAATTGAATCACAATGAATTTAACTCGTGGAGAATAGCATAAAACCCTAGATTTTGGGTGAAATAAATTTGAAGTAAAATATACATTCTTGAAATACTTCTTAAATAATTCACTTGATATTAAATATAAGAATACTTCCTTGAAAATAATGCACTAGAAGAAAAATATACTTTCTTGAAACTCTTCTAAAACAAATGCCCTTGAAACTAAAAATAATACTTCTTTCTTGAATTCTTCTTCAAATTAATGGACTTAAAACAAAATATTCTTTCTTGAACTAGTTATTGAAATACTTCTTCTAAATCATGAACATACTTTCTTTGTGAAATCAATGCATATGAAATACTATGAAAAGCTTTTTAAATAACTCTTATTAAAAAGGGATCCATGTGGTATAATAAGAATGAACCATGAATCAATAATAATTATCTAGTGATATGAAGTAAAATAATTTTGTTGATAAAATCAAGAACCAATGATAAGAGATAATGGGAATTCAAAATAATAAAACTCGGGGTAAGAACCCTAATCTTGATCTTAAAAAACATATATTGTTGAAGTAGGGCTTGAGGAAGAACAAACTTCCTCACTTTGATAATATTGCATACCTTACAAGCGCCATTAATATTGAAAAAAGAACTCTAGCTTAAAGAGGAACAATCCCGATATCCTTTTTTGAGATTTTTGAATTAGTTTCTTGAAAATCCTATAGCCAAGTGTTATGATTTCTATTAATGATTCATGATTATAAGAAGGAATTTAAATTTTAAAGATTAAAATCTTTGGAGAAGGATTTACCTTGGAGAAGAATCTTGAAAAAATTTGAATGAACAATGTATGAAGAAGAATCTTGAAAAATATTTGAAAGAATCCTGCTTGGAAGTCTTAAGCTTTGATATTTTTAAGAATTTCATCTTAGTGTTTGAGAGAGGAGAAGAATATGTTAAAAGATTGAAATATAATTGTTTAGGGATTTATAGAAGTTTAGAATACCGTTTTAAGGTTTTCCAAGTGGTATATGAACAAGGAAATTACCTTTTTAAAGAATCTTCCCGCGGCTAACTTCACTACACTATTTAGTAAAATATTATAACTCTCTACACCAATCATGGAATGACATAAACTTTGTTGCGTTGGATAGAAGTCTGATCGACCTTTAATTTAATTGACTATGGACCACAAAAATCTTCATATTTTAAGAAATATGATCGTTTCCGGTTGACCTAAGAAAAATCTAATATGGAAACTCTCTACTAAAACCTTTCAACTCAACTTTGTGTTAGAGGACTATTATTATCTTAATTCATCTCCATATAAATTCCCGCACTAAATAATGCACTTGAACACCTATACAAAATAAAGAATCATCAAGTATAAAAAACACCTTCGCAATCACAAAAAGTATAAATAGAAAACATCACACTCCTAGAGCATTGGAACTAACCTAGAATCCAGTTGATCCTCAACCAAATATTTGGGCCAAATACTAAAACCAACTAAAAAATGATAACAAAAGGAGAAACAACTCTAATCAAGAAGCAAAAGGGATTAGAAGAGGAAACATACAAAGATAACTCAAGAGTCTCCTCTCCTACAAGAATAAAATCACCCAAAGGTATAATACGACTAGGTCCATCCTACGACAATTATATGCATTGAAGGCTCCAAGTTTAACCAAGGGATTGGGACTTCATCAAAATTACTAGAATAAAAAAAAAGAACCTCACAAAGGAAAAACAACTACACAGTCACCTCACAACTGAAAGTCTTCGTTATTCGTTTAGCGTACCTACTGGTTGAACGTAGTAGGTGGAATCATGACCTAAGTTTAAGTGTTCTGAGAGGTTGGTATCAGAGATCTAGGTTCGTCGGTATCATCAATATGTAAGAAAGTGTCTAGTAAAGTCTTATGGATCAAAGTGGAGATGTCTGTATTCATTCTCCATGAGGCTATATGGAAATCTTACGAATTCCATTCTTGATTCCTTATCGTGCATAGAGTTCACGACAAATTTCTCAGTGTTTTCATTTTGAATATTCAGGTTTTGGGGTTCATTTCATTTAACTTTGGCCATCGTAGAAGGTTGTTTTAGGTGGGAAGTGTTCTCATTATTGCAAGTCCGACAACTTTGCTAAGGGATTTCATAGGGGTTGACCTTTGATAATGCATGGTCAGCAGTTTCAAGCCCCTAGGGTCTTGGTAAATTCAGCTAGGGCAACTCCCAGAGAGTTAGAAGTGTTGCTCTGCGTATTGTAATTAGTAATGCATATGTTTATTTTGGGGTCAGACACGTTCCGTTCAATGCTCTTATAGGAAGGCCATGGGCTGAGGCACAAGGTATCGCTAGTATAAGTGTGATATCCTATTTCATTTATCCCTTGATTGCTTATGGGGTGTATATTAGGGATTTTTATTCCCATGCATTCTTATGTGCCTTGCTCTCTACTTGTTATTTGTTGTCAAATCCCAATTTTGTGTTATGTATCTATGTTTATCACCTCTAGGTGATTTCATTTAGTAATTGATATTTTTGGCATTGTTTCTATGTTTGGATTCTTTATGGAGTAATACCCTATGCCTTTGTGCTTAACTATCTTGCTCAGGTAAGTTGTTTTTTGTGTTATTCTGTCTGGATTAGCTATGTCTAATACTTTTCTAACTCAATGTCCCCTAGTTAGTTGTTATGACGTTAGTTGCTGAGAGAGTAGTGTGATGGAATGTATGATCTTTTGTTTGTTTTGCTCAAAATTACATTTAATGATTCTTTCCTTTGCCTAAATCCTATTCCTTATTACTTTGTGGCAAGGTTGAGGTTTTGCTCTTTTTGTCACTTCATCGTAGGCTTTGTGTCTAAAATTGATGATTAAGCCGACGATCGACTCTTTCAAATTATGTAGTGTCATACGGTTATGTTTGAATTTGGGAGGTTAAAAGGTGTGTAGTTTAGAATGTTATACGTATGACGTTGACTTGGCCAGAGTTTTTCAATGGATGGTTTTGTGGGGTTTGTGGGGACTATTAAGTAATACACATATGTTCTATTGGCAATCAGCTGGGAGGAGTATGTAAATTTTGAACTAGGGTGTCAACTTTGTTTATTATTGGTTCATTTCGCCAATATATGTTTATAATTCAGATTTATGAACTTCCTAGCTTTTAGCTATCAGTGTTTGAGTTTTGGGTTATGGTAATGTTCTACATTGCGAGCCATACTACTTTCTTTCATTCTAATCATTGTTTAATACCTACGCTTTGTTGGAGTTCCAAAAGGTTATGTCAATTGTTTAAGAGGTCTTACTTTTGATGTGGATATATGTGGTGGCGTTCATTAATGGCTTCTAAATTTCCATTTTGCTTGATATTTGGAATTTGTTTAGAAAGCTAATCTTCTGATTGAGTAAAAGTAATTAGTGGATCAACAATGTTCACTTGTTTTGGGATGTGAGATTTTGTGTGTACCATTATGGTTAACTTGTGGTTTTTTGGTTTCGTTGCACCACTCTTGATAGGTTTGATATGTGTTCCTCTACCTACGAGTTCCATTTTCCTTTGATTAGGCTGGTTTACTTAGTTTTGCACTCGGTCGGTGGTTCATGGATTCTTAGCTGCAATCTCTCTTACTTCGAGCTTACAGTTTAATGTAACTTTTGTTTTATAAAAGATCACGAGTAAAAGGTTATCATTGGAGTTGGGCTTTCTGTTGTTGCATCTAAAGATTAATTGTCCCTTGAAGTAGTATTTTAGTTCCGAGAGGTTACATTTAGACTTATGTCTTTGGGTTTGAGAGTTATTGGTGTTGCACTTTGGCCTTGCGTTCTGGGCTAATTCAGTTATTATTTATTTTCCGTCTTTTCGATGTTCATATGGTGCTAGGAATTGTTTGTATGATCCAAGATAGGTAGGATATATGTGATGAATATAAGGTGTTGGCATTGGAGTAGAAAGGAAAAAAATTTACGGGTTTAAAGTAGGAAGGAAAAAGTTTCACTTAAGAGCTAAGTAACATCTTCTGTTGTCTATTGGTTGATGAGTCCACAAATTGGACTCATTTAGGGCTATATTTTGATAGAATTAGTGTCCTCAAATGCATACTTTGTCTCAATATTTGATGAAAACCCTTATGTTTCAGGTATTTTGAGTTTGAGGGAAAGCATGGACACTACTTAGCAAAAAGTAACAAAGGCAACTGAAAGAACGAAGAAATGAAGATCTGAGAATCGCCGAAGCCATTCGGCAAGTTGCCAAAAGGTCTTACCTCGCCTTTTGTTCTAGTGTGCTGAGACCTGAAAGAAAGGATCAAATCAGTGGTGAAAAGGAGCACTTGGCGTGTCACCGAGCAGTTCCACGAAGCAGTACTATGTCACCCAATGATCCAAGACACGACAATGCTAAAGGATAGAGCAAGACGACAATGAAACCTACCAAGGGGCGGATCGCCGAGTTGATCAACGATCTCGACTAACGGCACCGAATGATCCGCTGCAGCACAAATTTTTAAAAATTATAAATACTCGTTGAGAGTTGTAGCTTAATACGAAATTTTTAATATAGAATTTTGAGTTCTCAGTTTGGAGAGGATTTTGAAGAATTTAAAGATTCAAATGGTTTCAACTCCAAGAATTTGGACTTGGGTCTTGTGGATTATTCACTCTTGGTTTGTTTTGATACTTAAATCTTCATACCCATTTGAATGCAAACTCATATTGGTATGAATTTCTATCTCTTTTACATGTCTAGCTAAAACCTCAATTCTTGGGGTGTGATTTTGTAAATATGGGTTAGATTATCTATTGGGTCTTACTTGTTAGTGATTTATTTGTTGTTTAGATGTGATTTCATTTAGTAGTTGTGGTGGCACTTGAGTAAATTATAGTTGCAAATACGATTTCAAAGCTGGTCATCGAGACGGTATAGACAATGTAAATAGTGTCTATAATCTGGATCAGTCGAGTGGAATGGGTCCAATTTGCATTCCACAAACTGATGGGAATGCGATGTTTGGAGTCACTAGCACAACTCTTCACCTTCTCCAAATGAGAGGACTATATGGAGGGCTAGATCACGAAGACCCGCATGAGCATGTGAGATGTTTTACAGAGGTTTGTAACCCTTTTTCATTCAAAGGTGTGCCACAAGAGTCAATTCGACAGCGGTTATTCCCATTGTCCTTAAAAGGAGAAGCAAGCAAGTGGTTAACCGAGTTACAAAAATATTTCATCACATCATGGGAGGAGATGGTCGTACCATTTAACACAAGATTTTTTCCTCCATAAAAAATTATGAAGCTTAGAGATGAAATCCAAGGGTTCAAGCAAAGGGAAGGGGAACCACTCCATGAAGCATGGGTGAGATTCAACAAGCTCTTACTTAAATGCCCAACTCATGGGCTACCAACCAATTTGTTACTTCAATATTTCTACCGGAGCCTTGATTCGGTAAATAAATGAGTGGCTGATCAGTTGGTACGAGGAGGAATAATGTTACAAACATTTGAGGTGGCTTCATTTCTTCTAGATGACATGACTAGAAGAAAGCAAGCGTGATATACAAAAGATGATCACGTTTCCCCAATCCACTTTAGACTAACACAAGAGTAATTAGATAAAGATAAAGAGAGGGAAAAAAACATCAAGAAGATGTTGACTCGGATGGAAGACCTACAGGAGGATATAAAGGGAACATATGGAGTGTTCAGAGTTGAGGAGCGTTCATCCCCAAGCTATTCAAAGCCTGGAGAGAATCAAGGTTGGAACTCCAGAAAATATGAGGAGGATTTCTACCCACGCTATTGGCAGCGAGGTGGAAATCAAGGTTGGAACCATTATAAATAAGTTGAGCAAAGGAAGTGTCATTAAGATTTACCTGAGCAGAGTGATTATTGGAGAAAAGAGGATGAATATGAAGAGAATTGCACTGACTAAAGTGAAAGCCCAAAATCAAGGTGGAGTGCAAGTAGTTCCCGCGTGAATGATTTACTTTCACGCATCCTTGACAAAGTTGAAGGCTCGAACGATTTATTGAAAGGAATGAAAGATGATTTCTCATCCTTGAACAATATTTCCCAAATATAAAGCTTAGAAATGTCTTAGGCTGAAAATGAAGTCTTCACAAGAATAAAATGATTTGACTTCATCATCTTGTCCACAATAACACAAATTGAGTCTAACTTACGTCGAGTACGAGTAAACCCATAATGAAGTTCATATTCAAGTATTCCCACTTCCGAGTAGGAATGCTAATATCTTGAGCCAAACCACTTAATTTCTGATGGTCAATTTTCATTTGTTGATAATTGGGGTACTTAACAACAAATTCTATGATATCCTTCTTCATCCCATATTTTCAAAAGACTTCAAACTAATCAAGGTACATCTAGGTGGCTCTCGGGTGAATAAAATATTGAGAATTGTGAGCATCCTCAAAAATTTGATTCCTCAACTCATTGACATTTGGAACAAATAATCAACCTTGGTAAAGAAGAACACCATCTCTTCCTTGGAAGAAATCCTTAACGGTTGTTCCAGAAATATATTTCTTCAATTCAGCCATAATTGTATCAAGATCTTGCTTATCCTTTAAATCCAACACAATAGATGATTCTAAACTATTTTGAACAATTACACCTCTTTCTTTTGAATCTACCAAGTGAACATGCAATCGGACAAACCTATAAATATCACTACCTAGATGTTTCTTACAATCCTCAACAAGAGCTGCTCTAACACCTCAAAAAAAGGAAAGTTTCATATTTACCACTGGTCCAAGTCTACGGGTCCTATTTACGGACCGTAGAAGGTTCTACATCCCGTAGAATGGAGTTGTATAAATGGTCATGAATATTTCATTATTTTGGTTTCTACACTTTCCCTATAGACCACCAAGATGGTTCGTAGAAAGTTCTACAACCCATAAGAAGTGGTCGTAGAAGTAGTTCCAAACTTCGTTAAAATTCAATTGACCTTTGGGTCTACGAAGGGTTGTACATGTTGTGGAAATGTTTATGGGCTGCAGACATGTCTCATTGAAGTTGGTTTCAGACTTCAAAAATTTTGGTACATAGGTTCTACAATTGGGTCTATGGTCCATGGAACCTCAGATGGACCATAAAGTGGTCTCATGGAATGATTCATAAATTTGGGTCCGTAGTATCTAGTTCCAGAGATGACTAGTATGGTTCGTACAAATTTTCATGGACAGTAGGATGCCTTACCTGCTTGTGGGCTTTTTGATCAAGGTGTGTAGGGAGTTCATAAATGGGTTCCATCCACCCATTGAGTCCCAAATACTTCTCAAATTCTCCAAATTGATTAGGTTTTCATTCAAATCCTAATGAGTTCTATTTGTATGGATGAAATTGATTTATTTTGATCATATCATGATTTTTTTAACTTAATTACATGCTTTCCAATTAATTTTATATGAATGATCATGAATTTTGATCATGAACCCTAATTTGCAAGAATATGAAGAAACTTTTTGAATCTATGAATGTATGATTTATGAAAAGGAATATTTTATGATATAGTTTCTTTAAGATAAGCATCAATGAAATGTGAAAGGTTTTCTCACACACTTAAGCAATCATGGATTGGTGAAAGGTTTTCTCACTTATGATTGATTCAAGATTTAATGAGCTACTCTATAATTTTTAGTTTTGATTAGTAACTTAATTGTGCTTTTCCATGGATGATGATTTAAATATTTTTATGACTATTCTGTTGGGATTTATCTTAGCAACAATAAAACTTTGAGATGGAGGCTCAAATAGGGTAGTCTCTTATAGCAACCTCTTGTTCCAAACTACGTGCCCCCGTAGATTTTCTTCAAATGGACAAAGCTAGTTGATCCATAGATAGAATATGACATGATTGTCACACCCCAACCCTAGGTGAGGCGGACAAGTACCATATGAATACATGCTTTACAAGTGACCTATGATGAGAAAGTAAACTACTATGCTGATAGATTTACTAATGAGAAGCTTCATATACAACACATGTCGACTATATGAACCGATACATGTGACAAGTGAAACTATGAATACACATGATAGCTTTACAATGTCTACAAAGCGTTTACTGGAATCCGTGACTATACCACTATGAAAATACGCATAGTAAAGACTCGGAAAAGCATTGAATCAACCTGGAGCTCACCAACAACCGTTGAGTATCATGTGCTTCTATTAGGGAGATCTACTAGTTTAGTACATGTACCTGCAACATGAAATGCAGTGTCCCCAATAAGGGACGTCAGTATGAAAGAATGTACTGAATATGTAAGGCATAATACAACCATATGTAAAATGAGAGCTCAAGTGAAACCAAATACAAATTGATAGGGATTTGAGACCACATTTGCTTATACTTGTGGAATCATGTATGTCACATTCTATTCTTTACTTTTCTGTGCGTTATAATTTTATAAGACATATGATACAATGACCAACTGATCAGTGGTAGAAGAGGATGACCCATGCTAGGCATTTTAACCCCTAGGATGTTGTCCTCATAATTCCGCAAATTGGGATCGACCCATGCTAGGTTTTCTCCCCTTAGTTGTCACCCTTCTATATCAATTGGGATCGGCCCATGCTAGGCTTTCGCCCCTGAGCTGCCACCCTTAAATACCAATTGGGATTGACCCATGCTAGGCATTCTCTCTTGGGCTGTCACCCATAATTATATTGATTGCTTCACTTAGATTCTTTAATCTTTGAGATTGTTGTTTTGATGTTCATAACTCTTTTGAGATTGTTCTTTTGATGATCATAACTCTTTTGAGATTAGTGTTTTGGTGGTCATAATCATTGTTGAGATTTGGAACTATGGACCAGTAGCAGAAGACATGAATATGGACTTACAATAATAATAATAATGACATGGGAAGCAGATGTGACACCAACGTAATACTTAGGAGCTTATATGACTCGGTAAGCATTTTGACATCTCAAATTGAAGAACATATCAAGTGAAGACATTTAACATTCAGCCAAGAGATTTGAACTCTATATGATATCCAAATACACACTAACTAATATCAAATACAAGGTATACATGAACGTGGAACCAAGAGAGAACGTGGGCAGATTCAACTTAAGGATGGATACATATTCCAAGTAAGTACATATAAAATGTACAATAGAGCAAGTAGGGATCTTGTGAGGTAACATTATAGTCTAACACAATGGGAGTAATAACCAATAAAGGGAACATATTAACATGTGAAAAGATGACATATATGATGGAATAGATAATTGAAGCAAGTTGGCAAGATATGGCCAGATCGTACATCCAACAAATAAACATATGTACCATGTGTAATCTAGGATACGTGCATGCTAATACTTGGTAGAGTAAGCACATACATTTAGTAATAAACTCATATTAGAGTACTCACTTTAATGCTCTAGGGAGTAGGAACTGCAACTATGGATCAGTCACTACCAAGGGCACTTAGAAAGCTTACTTTGTAATACAAGTGTTGGATTCATGCCAAAGAAATAGGAAATCAAATAGCCTTACATACCTTGCTATACAATTCAAAAAGTATGATGTAAGCTCCTTCTCTTCAGATTACTAATCTACAATAAAATAAGTTGTAAGACTAGTATTAGTAGCTAATCAATCAATTTGAACTACTTGATCTCACCAAAATAGTAACCAAGCAGTAAGCATGTAATTTATCTAGCCAATGTTTTCTTTCCTTCCCTTTCCCTTTAATCGCGTTTATATACTGTACAACCTTCGTATCAGGTCCTCCCCAAAACTCCCTGCAATATTTAAGTCCTTTAACGTCTCCATAACTTCCCCGCACATCCAGTCACATCCCTTATTATACATACATAAAACAATCCTTAAACATAATAATGTAACAGAAGCAATGTGAATCATGGTTTCTGATCTCCAGCACTTGAAGACCTAATATTACTTTTAAAGTGCCTCATAACTGAATTTAAAGGGGACTCCTCTGCATGGCTGTCCCAACATGCACTAACCACCAGAACATCATCCCCAATAATACACCATGTATAAGGAACATTTACAACTCGCTTAGACATACCAAACGTCCTAATTAACTCAAGAACAAGAGGGAGAAAATTGCAGTAGCTTACCTTGCTGGACAGAACTATCACTTGCTAAGACTTGGATTCTTCAAGGTAAAGGTTGTCCTCCTCAACTTGTCTTAACTTATACATTCCAATAGCTTGAACTCCCTAATATTCAAGAACCCTAATGGTATTTAATGCCTGTTGTATGAATTTAAGAGAGAGAAGAGAGAAAGCTCTACAAATCAGATTTTTTTGTCAAAGTAAAAATGGTTGGAAAAAGCTGATATCAATCCCTTTAAAAGGGACCTGTTTTGGCCGACTTTCTCACTCATTTTGGGCCATAAATTATCAAGTAGGTGATCCACCTAGTTAGACTTTTCACTAGGGCCTTTTTGGACTTAAGCATATTGGGCCTTGGCTGTCATTTTCCCCTTATTCTTCTATTTAACTTGGGCCAGATTAATGCAAGTAGGTGGTAGTGTACTTGGCCCAATAACATGGTTAAAATAGTCTTAGTAGGTGATATACCTACTTAGTCCCTCTGGCTGGTCAACAAGTCAAAGTAGGTGATGCACCTACTTGTCAACTACTAGCTTAAGTGTAGTCAAGCAAGCACCTCAATATTTTATTCCATTCCTAGACTTTAATACCTTTAACTTAACTTAAAACGTATGTACACTATGTCACTTTAAAATTTAGACCCAAATCCACCTTATGATCTCAAGTTTAAATACTTCCATTGATTTCAACTTAATCGGGTCGCATCAAAATCCACAAACAGTTCACTTTAAACTTATTATATTGTCACTAGTCGCATAGGAAGCCGAGTCCATAACTATACCCAAAGGAAATTTGTAAGTGTCATATAAATAAAACTAGTACACGTAGAATAGCAATCGAAAAGAGACCAGAACCACGTGAAAAAAGGTTTCATAAGCAAACATTATTGTGGAAATCAAGGGAGAGTGCCGTTTTAGAAAAGATACAATAGTTTCCGATTCCCCCGAGCTTAGGGGTCAATTACGGGGGGTAACCGGTCGATCAACTCATTTCGGGGTTGACGCTGTATACTAAATACAACAAGCCCGATTCGCATCATTATGCTCAATAAAAGGAATGAGGGAAGCTAAAATCCAAAATATTGGAATTGGAAGGAAGGGAAAATTGGAAGATGCTACGTACTCCAACTCTATCTATTAATGAAGACGCTTTATCTAATGAAGCAGCGGGGTGTTACAATGATACAGAGTTCTACCTTGTCATGTAGACTCTCCCTTCTCGAAGTGAGAGTTAAATCAGATTTCATGTATATCTCACATGGTCTATTGTCGGTTAAGACTAATATCCCAAAAAATGAACTATGTTTCTTTCAATTGTTTTATGAAGATTTCATGATGATTTTAAGATGCATTGAGCATGTTCATGAATTATCTTATCTCTTTGATGCTTTACTATGTTTAGCTTGATCATGCATTATATGTTTTTTAGTATGTCCCCTTATGATCATGATTCATGTTTTTATGCATATGCATATCCCTCATTTAGTACATTTGATGTACTAATGCATATTTGTTCCAACATTATTTCACTAATTTAAGGCTTGACTACTCTTCTCACTCTGTTCGTGGCTAGTTCATCATTAGAGATTTTGAAGACTTGGCGAGTCCTCATACTATGAGGATGATGTTGCATTTATTGTTTTCTCCTGTATTTACTTTCGGATGTTGTATGTGGTGTACAGGTTACATCCGGGCCAATTCTTTTTTATGTGATAGATGGCTTGTCGAGACTATGTTAGACATACACTTCATATTGAAAACTCTTTTCTTAAAATGAAATGCTTCACTTTGTTTATTATTATGTGTATATGTATGCCAGTGGCTTGTGTAGGGCCTCCCAGTGTGTTATACACCATGTCACGTCTAGGGTGTACTTTGGAACGTGACAACAACACTACTTATTGATCATTGACTAAGAGCATCGACCACCATATTCGCCTTACCCGAATGATAAAGGACACTCATATCATAATCATTCAATAACTTAAGCCATCTCCTGGGGCTAAGATTCTAGTACTTTTGGGCGAACACACAATTCAAGCTCTTATAGTCGCTGAATACATGAACATGAACACCGTAAAGGTAATGTATCAAAATATTTAAGGCAATAACAAATCCCGCTAACTCCAAGTCATGAGTCTGATATTTTTTTTCATGTACTTTTAAATGACTTGAAGCGTAGGTGATGACTTTCTCATGTTGCATAAAAAAACCAAAAACCACAAAACCATCTGACCTTTCAGTAATGTCAATATAGGGGTTCAAGTAAGTCTATCTTTTAATTCTTGGAAACTGTTATAACAAGCTTTTGACCATAGAAATTTCCCCTTCCTTTGAGTCAACATTGTCAAAGCTAAAGAAATAGAGGATAATTTTTCCATAGACCTTCTATAATAATTGGCCAAACCCAAGAAGCTTCAGGTGTCTGAAGTGGACATATGTCTAAGTCAATTCTTAACTGTCTCGATCTTTTAAGGGTCAACTTGAATATTTCACTAGAGAATATATTGCAAATGAAAGCAACGGATCTCAACCAAAACTAATATTTTCTAATCATAGAAAACAACTGAGGATTCTTGAGGATTTGCAAAACTATCCTTAAATGCTCAACATGCTAAGGGTCACTCCGTGAGAAAATCCAAATATCATCAATTCACATAATCAGGAAGATGTCACGATATTCTTTGAACACTCTATTCATTATGCCCATGAAAGTAGCCGGGGCATTTTTCAAACAAAATGGCATCACCAAAAACATATAGTGACCACACTGTGTTCAAAAAGCCATCTTTGGAATGTCACTTTCCTTTATCCTTAAATTGTCATACCCCGATCGAAGATCAAGCTTTGAGAAGAAACTCACTCCTTGGAGTTGATCAAGCAAATCATCAATCCTTGGAATAGGATACTTATTCTCTATGGTGACCTAATTCAATTATCAATAGCAGATACACATTCGAAGTGAACCATTCTTCTTCCAAACAAACAACACCGGAACATCCCATGGAGAGAAACTCGATCTAATAAAATGTTTATCCAACAAGTCTTTCAATTGATCCTTGAATTCCTTATTTTTTGTCGATGCCATACGATAAGGATTAATGGATATAGGCTGTGTATCTGGGAGTAGGTCAATACCAAAGACTATTTCCCTTTCGGGAAGAATACCTCATCGGGGAACACTTTCGGATACTTATTTATAATCAGAACTAAATCAAGAGTATGGGTTATGGAATTTGTATCCTTAGCCCAAAAAATATGATACATGCAACACTTAGAAATCATTTTCCTTGCCTTTAGGCAAGATATAAATTGTCCCTTAGGTGCTGAATTTCTCGCTTTCCATTCTCAAATGGGTTCGTTCAAAGTCTTGAATGTGACGAATCGGGTCCTACAATCTATGGAAGCATAACAATAGTGAAGCTAATCCATCCCAAAAATGACGTCAAAGTCTATCATATCAAGCTCTACCAAATCAACATGAGTGACTCTATGAGAAATAGAAACAAGGAAATTTCTAGAGACTCATTTAGTAACAATCAATTCACAGACAAGTGTAGAGATTGAAAAAGGATCAAAAAGAATATCAGGACAAATATCATAGCCACATATTGAGTAATTAAAGACAATGTGTTACCCAAATCAAGCAAAACATATACATCAAGAAGAAAGACTTCCAAAATATCGGTCACAACATCCGTAGAACCCTCATGATCATGTCGAGTCTGAAAAGCATAAAACTTGTTATGAAAAGGAGCACCTGAACCAAAACCACTAGGTTAAGCTTACCTAAAATCCCTTACCTTAGAGAAGGACACTCTCTCACCTTGTATCCCGTCTTCCCACAACTATAGCAAACATTCATACTGGATAAGAGTTTTTTCAAGTGATTCTTGTCTCACTTTGGGAAAGAAGGAATAAAAGATCCCCTACCACCACCACCTTGAGGCTTAGGGTTAGACACCCTATCTTTGTTGAACTTTGGGGCCAAAACTTTAGAAGAATCTTGGAAGGAGAGATCTTTTGCCGAAACTGAGAGCATCCATGTCCACCAGACTTAGAATAAGAAAAGTAACCATCATTGGTCATTTCCAACTTTTACTATCTTGACTTCTCCGATATCTTTTCCTCTTCAATTTTTTGGGCATGTGTCATCAAATGATGATATCTATTTCCTTAATCAACGTGGTGGTATGATACTCTTTGACCACCATTTATAACACCCCCAATAGAAACTTACTCATCCATTAATGTAACATCTCATAATTTCAAAAATGGGGAAAAAGTCAAAAGGTGGCTACGGGTTCAAGTCCGCAAGACTAGTCTACAGTTCGTAAAAAGTTTTACGGGTCATAGACCAGACTCATAGGAACTGAGAAAAATAATTTGGAAATTAAGTCCCAGTAACTCATTTTATGATTGATCAAGACGGTCCATCGAATGGACTACGAACTGTAGGAAGGTCGATAGAAAAGTTCCAGACTTGGTGAAATTTTGAGTTAAAGTTGAGTGTTTCGGTTTGAGTCTACGGACCGTTGGAAGTCCTACAGCCTGTTAAATGGTCTCTCAAAAGTTTTGTGACTTTAAGGTTCCAATACTTTGGTCTACGGTTGACTAGTATGGTCGGTTTGGTAGATTAGGTGTGACAACTATTTTTAAAGGGTATTTGGGTCTTTTTCTATGGGCTTAAAGCTTAAGCTATATCATTTTGACCATCATTCCTAGCCCTATATAAGGTTTTTAAGTCTAAAACCAACCCACTCTAAATTCATTCCCTTAATTCCTGAATCCCAACAGAACGCATCTCTCCGAATTCTCTCCAAGGTTCACAAAGGATTCTAGGGTTCCTCAAGTTCAAGTATCCTTTCTGCCTCAATTTCTTAGGGCTTCAGGATCAAGGTATGTAGGGAGTTCATCAATGGATTCCATTCACCCATTGTTGCTTTGTTATAGGTTAGTTGAAAGTGTCTTATCCCAATAGATGGTTAGGGTGGATTCCACTCACAGTTGATCTAGGTCATGACAATAAGTCATTTATGACTCTAGGGTTGGGATTTGATCCACCATATCCTCTTATTTCAATAAATGGATAGTACTATGATTTGTTGTGTGTTTTAGTTGGGTTCGACTATTGACCATTATTTTACTCTCATGTCGATCCCAGGAATGTTACTTTTCAGGTTCGAGGGCTGACTGATCTATTAGCCACGGTTTGAATCTTGGTGCTTCATTATTAGATTCATTTGAGCCCTCATGATATGATCCTATTGGGTTCTTTGGGTACCTTAGTCGTTGTTTGTGTCTGGGTTTGTCTCTCTCTAATTCTAGAATATACCTAGTCTTAACTAGGAATTTTTTTAGCTATTTTATGTACTCATCGAACTTATGGGGGTCCGTTTGAGTTATTTTTGTTTCACTTGAGCACAAGTGTACCTTCTCGTCCTATGTGGTCTAGTTAGGTTACAATTAGCTGCTTTACTTTATCTTCCACCTTATTTTTAATTATTGAGTCACATGGTTAGGCTTATCACTACTATTACGATAACATCTCGTAAATTGGAAAGTTGAAAAAAGAAAAGGAAAAATTCAGTTCTTTGCACTGGTGTAGTAAGTACGGGTTCTAGGTACCATAGAAGGTTCCGCTGCCAGTAGGAAGGAAGTGCTAGACTATGAGTTGAGTTTTAGAAATTTCAAGTCCCAGTAAGTGAACCTACGACTTGACAGGACGAGCCGTAGGAAGTTTGATGAGTCATAGGGTTGACTCGTATAGTTAATTATGAGATTTGATTTAAGACCTCAGATCTACGAAATGGTTTTATGGGTCAAAGAAATGTCTCGTGAAAAGTTCGCAAATTTTTGGGTTCTAGTACTTGGTTCTACGTTGACCAGTATGGTCCGTAGAATGTCCTACGGATCATTGGTCCAAACCAAAGACCGCGTCTGACATTAAATTGTTAAGAGTAGTTGGGTCTTTTCATATGCATCTAATACCTATACTATGTCGCTTGACTGTAATTATAAAACCTATAACTACTTTTTATTCCACAAATTAACCCAACTCTTCTCAAACCCCAAATCCCATCCACATTCATACTCCCAAAATACTCTCAAGATCATGGAAGAGCACCTAGGGTTTCAAGCTGCAAGTCTCCTTTTCTCCATTTCTTTTGATATTTGTTCATCAAGGTATGCGAGAATTCACCAATGCATTCCATTCATCTATAGGGTCCCAAATGATTTCAAAGTTTTCAACTCAATTTCACTTAATTTGAGTAGGGTTCATGCATTCTCCATGGGTCATATTTGATTTTGAGTTAATTGTTCAATTTCAATCTTCCTATGTATGAATTTAATAAACACTACTAAAAAAATAGTGTTTAGCGACGGATATTGACGATGAATTATATGTTGTGACTAAATAACAATGGATTCGCAACGGAATAGCCATTTTGTTGCAAAAAATTAAAATAATTTTTGTGTTATGATATAGAAACGGATTGGCGACATAATATTTTTTTAGTCGCTAAAAATTAGAGAGAAACTTTGGCGCTAGTTATTGCTACGGATTTTACAACAAATTATGTGTCAGAAATTTGATTAATATTCCGCGACGGATTTGTGAAGGAAAAGGGTTGCTAGAATTATAAATATATTTTTATGAAATTTAAATTATATTATGACGGAAAAATTCATCGCTAGAATTAACATCCGTCACTGAAGTTGTTGCAAAATTAATTTTTGGTAAGCAAAAAATAAAAAAATCTATTCAAGGGCTTAAATCACATTACCACTTTCCAAAAAGCATAGAAGTGAAAAACTAGGGCTTTTCCAGAAAAGTTAGAAGTGAAAAGCTCACATGAAATTCTAGGGCATTTCGACGGATTTCTCCGTCTTCATCTCACAAGTGAGCTCTCAAACTCTTATCTCCTTCTATCTCCATCTCACAAGTGAGATTCCAAATTGTCATCTCTGATGGGTGTGGAAAAATAAGAGTACTCTTTTCAAACATGCGAAGAGTACTGGAAAAACTGTGGCTTGTTGCTACAACGTTATTTTTGTTTTGGGATTACCATTAATTATTGTTATGGATCATGAACAACAAATGAATAATCTTGATGCTTCCCCTGCTACAGACCAGAATTCATTTTTTGTTGTGTTTGTTGGGTTTTTATTTGTTGTATGTAGTGTTTTGATGATAGTTTTTAGAAATTTGTAGAATGGGTTGGTTGGTTTTGTTAGGTGTTTGGGGAGCTACTGTTTATTAGTGAATAAAAGAAGATCTTAATCTTCAATGGAAAATGTTTTTTCATTATGTTTGTTGGGTTTTACATTATTTTATGTAGTATTTTGATGATGAGTTCGTGATTGAATTGTGAAATTTGCAGTTTATGAGTAGAAAAAGAAGATCTTAATCTTCAATAGAATTGAACTCTCTTTGTAATTGTGGTTTTTTCTTTAGTTTTGTTTTGTTTAGTGTGTCTGATGATGGGTTCGAGATTGGATTGCGAAATTTATAGAATGGGTTGGTTATTAGTATTTGTGAAGTCGCTGGTGAAAAAAATTGATCAACATCTTCAACAGAGATGATTTCTCTCTGTGTTTGTGGGTTTGTTTGTTTTATTTAGTGTTTTGCTGATGATTTTGAGGTTGGAGTGAAAATTTTATAGAATGGGTTAGTTATAAGATGTTAACGGCCGTTGGTTAATTGAATTTATCAATGAAAAAAATGATCTTGATCTTCAAAATAAATGATCTTGTGTTGTCTCTATTTAGTTGATTTTTATGCTTCCTGTTTATTGATTCTTATAAGGTAAAAAGAATGATCTTGAAGGGTGTGTTACTTAAATTGGGTTAAAAGAGAGATTTATAAATAAAAGGTTCAATACTTACAACCCAGTAATATAATCCAGCCTCCAGTGTATCTTTTGAAATTGTTAAGATGATCTTTTCTATGTGTTCTCTTAGTAGCCAAGATAAGTGATGATCTTTTACAAATTAGTGTTTGATGATGAATTCGAGATTGGATTGCAAAATTTATAGAATATATTGGTCATGTTTTATTTTATCATGTCAAAAGATATGATCTAGATCTTCCACATAAGTGCTCTCTCTCTGTGTTTGTGGTCTTTTATTTGTTTTATTTAGTGTTTTGATGACAGATTCGAGATTGGAATGCGAAATTTAGAGAATGGGTTGGTTACTAGATTGTGATATTTTGAAAATAGAGACTTCTTAACTTTCAACTCTTTCCAGTTCCTTTAGCTTGTAGTAAGATTGAGATATTCTAAAAATAGGGGTTTTAGTAGTTTGTGTCTTCTGAAAATAGGTCCTTTTTTAAAGTACGATTTTCTGAAAAATAGGGATTAAGATTCAAGCATTTTACTGTGATTTATTTTTATTTGCTTTTGTGGAAGTAAATTGCACACTTATTTATTTATTTTTGTTTTATAATGCATCTAACTTCAACTTTTTGTGATTACTGACTATCGACTTGCACTCTCCGCTAAAATGTATCTCTCTATTTCTCCTTCTCCCACACCTACATAGTGGAATTTCTCCAGCAAAATGTGTTATTTAGTTCATTTTTCTAGTAAATAATGTAAGGGTTATATTGAATCTATTACTTAAAAACTGTTTCTGGGTTGATTTTTATTACTTGTTCAGTTATTGTTTCATGTTCTTTTTAATAACCAAGACAATCTGATGTTAAAATATTGCAGACACTACTGTTCTATTCTAATCCTGAGGATCTGGTTGATATTCATCGGAAGTAAGCCTTACTCTTTATTTTTACCCCTGATTTAGATCAAACTTTAACTATCGAGGTATTTACTTTATTGCATGTAATTAGGAAGAAGCTTGCTGTCATTGTGTTGAAACTATTTGAGTTAGAGTATTTTTTAACGAGATATGTGGAAAATCTAGAGAATTCTTAGTTTTTGCTAGATGAATGCATTCTAAACTCTAACTTCTTTTGTCTTATTTGCTGGAGACATATTCTAGACTTTATATTTTTCATTGGGTTCATTTGCTAGAAAATTGTTTTACAGTGATTGTCTTATGCACTATCTTTTTGAAATAAATATTTTTACTTTTACAAATGTATTTTGGTGGAGAGGTTTATTTGCTACTGTAATTAGGTAGCTTCAAATTTTTAAGATTCACTTTACCCCTACCTTAAGTTAAAGTGTGTAACAATTTGTTGGATGACTTAGTGCACCTTGTTATTGGAAAACTTGTTGATCTTGATGTTGTTGTTTGTCTTTTCACTGTCCTTAAAGCCAATGTGTTGGGAATTAATCTAAATATCACACTTCCCATTAACTTGTTGATCAACAATTGTGGAAAATATGCCTCAAAGAACTTCTAATGTGCTCAAGTCAAATTTAGTTTCTTTCTATGTGTTTGGTGTTTTGTTATTTGTAATCTTGTACTACTAGTTCCTTATTTATAAAAGGAAGTATAGTTTATACACTAAAGTAAGCTGGCTAGACTTAGAATGCTCTTGATTGGAAATAAAATGCTTTATTATTCTGTAAGTTGACTGGAATTAGAATTCTTCACTAAGGAATAGTTTTTTTTTATCTATGTTTTGAAAAACTTGTAAGCTTTTTTTCATCTTTCCTAGTGAGAAATTTTAGAAACTGTTTTTGTTAGTTCGATATGTATATTTTGACTAAATTTAATGAATATGAATTAGAGTATCTTTTGGTCAATAAACTAGTGCTTTTTTACTAACAATTTTGTTTGTTTAAGCATTAATAGGAACATGAATAATCTAGAGCGTGGTTGGATGTATGAGAGGTTGGATGGTCGAGTAGCTATAAAATCTTGTTTCATAAGCTATGTGGATAAATTTATCCAATTTGCATGTGCACAACAGAATCACTTGAGTGGTGACAAAGTTAGATGTCCATGTAAAAATTGTCACAACTTTAGATTCATGGATATTGAAATCATTAAACATCACCTTTATAAGACTAGATTTGTTGATAACTATTTTTCTTGGAAGCATCAAGTGGAAAAATATGTGATCAATGAGATTTTTTCAGGTCAAGATTTGCATGGTAGTGCTCAACCTGAATGAACATTTGATAATTCATACTGACAAATGGTTTTAGATTCTTTGTGTCCCAACATTTCCCAAGGTTCAAGTTGGAAATCTTCTAGCAATATTGAACCTCAGTCAACTCATCTTTGTGAACCTTTGATGGAGGAAGATCTTAATCTGACTCTCAAAAATTATATGATTTGCTACAAGCAGCTGATCAAAAATTGTATCACGGTTCTTCTCTCTCTCAACTTGTGCTTGTCTCTAGGATGTTAAATATTAAAATGGAGAATAATATGTCACAAAGATGTAATAATCAAATGATGCAATTTTTGAAAGAGGCTTTACCAGAAGATAACATGGTTCTTGATAGTTATTATCAAACCAAGAAGCTAGTGCGTAGCTTGTGTTTGCCGATTGAAAAAATTGATTATTGTGAATCAGGAGGTATGTTATATTGGGGTGATGATGAACACCTTACATGTTGTACATTTTGTGGCCACGAGAGATACAAGTATCGTGTCGACTCTCACAAAATGAAATTGGCCCCTTATAAGAAAATGTATTATTTTCCTTTGATTCCTAGATTGCAAAGATTATATGCATCTCCTGCTACTGTTGCTGACATGAGATGACATCATGAGCATACAAAAGAGGATGGTGTAATGCGTCATCCATTAGACACCGAGGCTTGGAAGCATTTTAATGAAACTCATCATTTTTTTTGCTACAGAACCAAGAAATGTAAGATTGGGGTTATGTACTGATGGTTTCCAACCATTTAGTCAGTCTGGGAGTAAATACTCTTCATGGCCAGTGATTGTCACTCCTTACAATTTACCTCTAGGGATGTGTATCAAAGATGCTTATATGTTCTTAACAATTATTGTTCGAGGGCCAAACAATCCGAAACATAAAATTGATGTTTATCTGCAGCCTCTGAAAAAGAATTGACTTTGTAGTGGGAGATAGGTGTGGAAGCATTTGACATCTCAAAAAAGCAAAACTTTCAACTAAGGGCATCTTTAATGTGGACAATCAATGACTTTCCAACATATTCTATGTTATCAGGATGGAGTACTGCGGTTAAGTTAGCATGTCCCTATTGTATGGAGGAAACATAATCCTGTAGATTGAAACATGGTAGAAATACATCATGGTTTGATTGTCATAGGATGTTTCTCGACTAAAATCACCCATTTAGGAGAGATCGTAAGAACTTTCTTAAAGGCAAGACTGTTCAAAGATCACCACCACTCAATAGAACATGAGTGGAATTATTGAACCAAATTTGTGACTTGAGCATAAGAAAAGTAACAGAGTTAGATACAGAAGGAGTTAATCGAAGATTATGTAAGTCTTGTGGATGGAAAAAGCAAAGCATCCTTTGGGATTTGCCTTATTGGAGTTCTAACATGAATCGACATAATCTTGAGGTTATGCATATTGAGAAAAATGTCTTTGATAATGTGTTTAACACAACTCTTAATTTTGATGAAAACACCAAACACAATCCACAATCACGTCATGATATGGTAGACTATTGTGATGGACCTCAATTGGCAAAATACAGAAGTGGAAAATATCCCAAAGTTGTATATACAATAGACAAGGAAGCACGAGCTATCTTGTTCAATTGGGTGAAAGGCTTAAAGTTTTCAGATGGGTATATTTCTAATTTTGGTAGATGTCCAGACACAAATGCAAAAAGAATATTTGGCATGAAAAGTCACGATTTTCACGTGTTCATGCAATGACTAATGCCTATTACTTTTTGTGAACTATTTCCTAGTAATGTGTGGCGGGCACTTAAAGAACTGGGCTTATTTTTTAAAGATCTTACTTCCACCACTTTACAAGTGACTGATTTGGAGAGATTTGAGGGAGATATCCCACAAATCTTATGCAAGTTAGAATGTATATTTCCTCCTGGGTTCTTTGACTCAATGGAACATCTTCCTGTGCACCTTCCATATGAAGCAAGGATAACTGGACCAGTGCAATATTGATAGATGTATCTTTTTGGAAGGTAAATGTGAAACTTTATGTTACTTATGACTAGTTTGTCATACATTCCTTTTCTAATGTAATGGCCCATCAATTTTATCTATTTAGGTATCTGGGAACTCTTAAAAGGATAATTGGGAATAAAGCTAGTGTTGATGTTTCCATTTGTGAAGTGTACATGATGACAGAGTCAACACAATTGTTTTCTCATTATTTTAACCTCATATCATAAAACGTAATCATAATGTGGAACGTAATGATTATGGTGGTGTTGTGGACGATCATAAAGGAAATTTATCAATATTCTCCCATCTAGGTCGACTATGGGGAGAAGCAAAAAAAAGGGATTTATCCCTTGAAGAAATCAAGATTGCCCAAACTTATATCTTACTAAATTGTGAGAAGGTTAAGCCATTTGTGAGGTAACAAAAGTTAGTGTTATTTTCTTAATAATATAAACATATCTTTATTCACGACTATTAAATTAAAGATATTTTACTATGATGAAGTATGTTCATGCAACATTTGCAAGAAGAATTTTCGAATCTATCTTAGGGTCATATAGATGAGAACCTTGAAGCAAATTCCTCTACATGGTTCAAGGAATTTGTAAGATTTCAAAATTATTATATTTTATTCGGTAATGTACTTAACTTGACTTCAGAAATTTCACCAAGTCTTATAATTTTTTTAAAATAGGTCCGATGCAATTCCATTGAGAATAAATTCTTGAGTAGTCTTGCCCGTGGACCATTAATAAGTGCTACATGTCATTCTGTTTATTTTGTTAATGGATACAAATTTCACACCCAATGTCATGGTTGCGCAAGATCAACAATGAATAGTGGAGTTTGTATCGCAGATTAAAAGTTTGGTGATTATTTTGGACGGATAAAAGAGATTATACAAGTGGAATACCGTGAAGCATATTTGAAGCAAACTGTATTATTCAAATGTGAATGGTTTGACCAACTATGGATGTTGGTGTCAAAAGGCATAATCAGTACAAAATGGTTGATATAATCAACATAGTCGATATAAAAAATATGAACCTTTTATTCTGGCAATGCAAGCAACTCAAGTGTGTTATGTGCCGCATCCAACAAGAAAAAGGACAAAAATGTCTAGGTTGTTGTTATTTCTAGCATGAGATGAGCTTTCTTATGATTTATGCTTACATTCTTGTTTAACTATTTTAATGACTGATCAACATTAAAATAAACTCATTGTCCACTCTTGAATTCGGAAGATGAATAGAGGGATAGACCGAAGAATGTGAGAATCATGTTATAGCTATATACCGCGCTTGATTAATATGCAAGATGATTGCTTAATGCTCCGCTATTCGTTCATGCCTATCCTCGCTCAATGATTTAGTTAGGTTGTCAATGGTGGTAGACGATTAGAGCTTGAGAGATCATGATTGTTAAATTAACCTTGTAAATCAATAATGAGGTTAACCTATCGAAAGCTAGGATGAGTTATTATTATGCTTGAAATAGGTATATGCTACAACTCTAGAATAATTTCCCAAATTGCGAAATTCCATTGTTTGAAACTATTTAATTGTAGTAATTAATTTTTGAGATTGTTCAAATTAGTACATATAAACAAATTCCTGAAATTATTTGTCGCATAAGTAAGCTTATTTTAGATACAATAAAGTTATTATTTGTTGATTTGAAGTCCTTTGGATTCGATAATCCATCTCGAAAGAGTCGTTGTACTACTTGAATGACCACGTGCACTTGTGTGTGATTTTGAACGCAACAAGTTTTTGGCGTCGCTGCCGGGGATAGGCATGAACCAATAGCGGAGCATTAAGCAATCATCTTGCATATTTATCAAGCGCGGTATATAGGTATAAGCCTATCCTATATACGAGACACTCTAAGTTTTACCCTAGAATGAACACGCTTCTCACATTCTTCGGTCTATCCCTCTATTTATCTTCCTAATTCAAGAGTGGACAATGAGTTTATTTTAATGTTGATCAGTCATTAAAATAGTTAAACAAGAATGTAAGCATAAATCATAAGAAAACCCATCTCATGCTAGAAACAAATATTATTACACCATTAATAGTAGCTACAACTCTAGAATAAAGGAATTTAGCTACTCATAGAATAAAACATCATCCAATAATGTTCAAAGATCATAAAAGTGTTTACTAAAATGAAGGAGTAGAAAAAAAGCCATAGATAGTGTCACCGAAATCGCCCAAATCGATGTTCTCTCATTTTTCAAAAACTGGATAATGATAAATTAAGACAGCTAGGCTATTTATAGTCTGAAATAAAACACGTGATAGAATTCTGACGTCCAGGTCCGCGATGCGGACCTGTTCCCTCGCAACAATTTGTGCACAAAAGGATCCTCTCCGCGACACACTCCTGACACACACTCCACTGTTAAGCTAAATTATTTTCCACACACTGGCTTTGGCTGCGCGACGCGGAGTTGCTCCATTGTAGTGTATTTTTTCAGTTTCTTGGCCATTCTCCTTGGCAACTTCGACTTCTATTCTCCGACCTTTTGCATAGTGTCCTTTTTCGCTCCTTTTTTCTTTGCTTTTCACCCTGAAACATCTAATCATATTGGTTAGAGGAAACACAATCAATGGACTCAAAAATTTCAGTTCCGATTAGAAATTTTCTCTCAAACTTAATTATATATATGGGATAAATTGGTTAGTAGGCGCATAAATACGCCTAAGATCAGTTGTATTGATGGTCAAACCTCGAAATGTTATTGAATTAGCTTATAAGGAAGTGGAAACAACTTCAGTACTAAATGTTCCATTCCAAGTTGACGATGTCGAAGTCCACGAGATAGATATGACTATTTCCATTGATGAAAGCATACTCTTAAATGATCCAAACGGAGATACAATGGAAATGGATGAACCCATTGATGATGATTTATTGCAAGAGAATCGTGAAATCCAAATAGAATCAATAGAAGAAGAATATGAAACCGAGGAAAGTGAGGAGGATGAGGAGGATGAAGAGGATCAGGAAGAGTTTGAAGAAGACATGTATAGTGACTAGTGCTTGATAATCTTCTTTTGTATCTTTACCATATTTTGTTTGTATTAATTTTTTTCCAAATATTCTCATTTTCTTTAGTTTCTGTTTTTCAAATTACGGTGATTAAAATTGGTAACTCTTGGAGTTTAACCATGTGTGTTCTATTTTTTATTTTAACCTTTATTTAAATCTACTTGTAGCGTTAATTAGTATTATACATACCAGGTAAGTATGCATTATTATTAGAATAAGTAATAGATACTATAGGTGTCTTATAAATAAGTTTGCTAATATGTAAGTGGTTTGAGGCTTATTGGTTTATAAATTCTTATGCTCATTAGATTATGTCTTTTAAATGAATCAAATTACTTGACTTAACCATGTGACAGTTGGATGGAAATGTTCAGATATCACTCCAACTTCAATGAGCTCCTAAGACTTTTGAAAAAAAACCACAATGTAACCATCAGGTTTAGGAGCCTTATCTGAAGCACATGATGTGATGATATTCAACTTTTCAGCCTCTTAAAAGGCTTCTCCAGTTCCCTAATATCATTTTCTGTGATTGTATTCAAATTTTCAGAATCATTTATGAAGCTCATTCTTTGTGTGAATCTTCTAATCAAACTCAATGATAACTATTTCACTATTTTATATGCAGACATAAGTTTTTTCACTTGATCTACAAGCTTTTTTTAGAGGTACTTTAATATTTCAGAACACTTCCACTTAATTGAAAAATACTTCAGTGATGTAGCTTAATTTGTTTTATACTAGTGATAAATGTTTGACTCTAGTTTCTGTTGTTGCAATATTTCTTGTTTTTGATCGAACAAACTGTTATATTGATATCACCATTTGTCTCATCCAGCACTACATGTTTTATTACAACTATTCCTTTGAGAAATAAAAAACAGACAAGATCTCCATTGTCCCTTCTTTATCTATTCATCTAC
>JAJOOS010002802.1:0-39192 GCA_029582725.1 Solanum chiquidenum | reverse complement strand
CAAATCTGGGGTGTTACAAGCTTCTTACTCCCTTTACCAATATTTTGGGGAGGTAATTTTTCAATTACTTGGATTTTAGCTTGATCAACTTCAATACCATCCCCGGAAATTTTGTGCCCAAGTACAATTCCTTCTTTCACCATAGAGTGACACTTTTCCCAATTAAGTACAAAATTCCAATCTACACACCTTTTAAGAACCATTTATAAATGCTTAAAACATTCTTCAAAAGAATCTCCAATGACCAAAAAATCATCCATGAAAACTTCTATGGAATCCTTCACCATATCCGCGAAGTTCAATAACATGCACTGTTGAAAGGTAGTCAGCGCATTGCACAACCCAAAGGGCATTCACTTGAAGGCAAATGTTTCAAAAGGGCATGTAAAAGACATTTTATATTGATCCTTTGGTGCAATGGAGATTTTCTTATACCCGGAATACCCATCATGAAACCAATACCACCCCTTGTTGCAGGCCTATCATGCAGTTGATCGATAAATAGCATGGGGAAATGATCATTTTCAGTCCATTAGTTAAGCTTTCGATAGTCCATACACATACACACCACCCAATCATGGGTCTACTGGAAACAAGTTCCGCTTTTTAATTTGGAACTACCGTGATACCACCCTTCTTAGGAACACATTGGACCCGACTCACCCATTGGATGCCCGCAATTGACAAAATAGCTCCTATGTGTAACCATTTTATAACTTCTTTTTACACTTCTTGTATTAGGGGATCCAATATTCGTTGGTGATCAATTCTTAGTTTGCAGTCTTCATCCAAATTAATTTTGTGAGTCCACACACCCGTAGAAATTCCCATGATGTCAACAATTGACCACCCCAAGGCTATAATATGGCTCTTCAATACTATGAGTAACAATTCCACTTGCCATTATTCAAGATCATTTGAAATAATCACCAGTAGTGTGATGTTAGCCCCCAAAAATGCATATTTGAGATGAGGTAGGAGTTCCTTCAAATCTAATTTTGGTGACTCAATAATAGATTATTTGGTTGATGGTGCTTCTTGGCTAGACAAATCGAGATCAAGCTTCGTTTGAAATGATGTGTGTGAGCCCACACCCACAAGAGTAGCCATAAATTCATCATAGTCGCTTATTTTGGCTTGATCATAATTAAGTAGCACTGTTTCCAATGATTCCCTACAATATGCTTGTAACACCTTGAAATTTGGAAAAGAGGAAAAAATAATTTTTTCTGTTGCAGGTTGTGTCTACAGTTCCCATCTAAGGACCAAAGTATATTCTACTGGTCGTAGATATAATTATAGGAAATAGGATTTTTTTTAAAATCAACTCCTTGTACCTTTTATAGTCCACCAAGACGATCCATCAACCATTGTACGATTCATATATGAGTACCAGACTTAGTAAAATAATAAGGGGTCAAGTTGGTTTCTATGGTTTGTGTCTATGTCCGTAGGAATAATATGAGTTGTAGATAGGATCCGTAAAGAATTCTCCCAAAATAGTGGTTTTTGAATCTTTTTAGAGTTGATCAGTACGATTTGTACAAAGGCCTACAAATCATAGGTCCGAATCGTAGGTCGAGGTCCAACAATTATTTTAATGGACTTTTGGGTCTTTCCTTAATTATTTTAACCCAATATTATGTCAGTTTGTTTTCTACCCTAAGAACTATATAAGGTTTTTAGGACCTAAAACTACCCATTCAAACCCAGTCTCCTAATACCCTCTGTCTAATGAAATTTATTCTCCCCAAATTCTCTCAACCTAAGGAAGAAGAAAAAGAGCTAATGTTGCATTCAAGTCTACAAATTCTCCATTTTCTTGGGTTTAAAGGATCAAGGTATGTGTGTAGTCACCCATAGAGTCCTTTAGTCAATGGGGTCCCCAAAGATTTCAATTTCCTAATTGAATTTTCAATTGATCAAATTAGGGTTTCAATTTAACGAATGTGGGTTTCATCTAATTTTGATTGATTATGGTTAGATAAGTCTTTAAAGGCATGACTTGATGTTAATCCATGATATTTAGTTAAATTGCATTGACCCATGCCTAATTATTTTTTTTAACAATGATCCTATGATAAACCCATTAATCAATGAATTTTAAAGATATGCATGTTTTTATGAAATGAATATAAATGATTTCAGGACTTTCAAAGGAAAGTATGAATGCTATTGTGAATGGATTTTGTCACTTACTATGATGATCATGATTGTAGAAGGCACTTCTCACAAATTAATTCACATTGGTGAAAGGTTTTCTCATCCATGTTGAATTATGTTTAAGGAGCTATTCTACATTTTGTTCTCAAAAGTGTGGATTGGTATTTATCATTGGCTTTTCTATGTTAAAATGGTATTTGAATTTTATCTATTCAATTGGAATTTAGACTAAGCACCGAGAGGCCTTTTAGGTGGAGGCTCAAATAGGGTAGTCTCAAATAGCAACCTCTAGTCCTTAACTATGTGCCCCAGTAGGATTAGCTTAAATGACCTAACTAGTGGATCCACCTTGGAAAATGATGATATGTATGGATTATACGATGGCAAGTTGTTTCATCTTCTTTCAGTATGAGGGACATACCAGATTCCATTATATAGCTCTCATGGTCTTATTGCCCGTTAAAGCTAAGATCCCACAAAATGATTATGTTTTCTTCAAGATTTTTATGTCCTTTATGATGATGTATTTGACTATGTTTTATGATTTTTATGCCACTTCTTCTATAAAAGAATTTAAATGTTTTATTATGATCATGCCTACATGTTTTAAGTCATTCATATTATCATGCCTATATTTATGCATCTTACCTCAAACTTAGTACATTACATATACTAATGCATACCCGTGCCTATATTGTTTTATTAATGTAGGGCCCGACGCTCCTACTTCCCATGCTCGTGGTTACTAGATCCTTCATAGACTTTGAATATTTGTGAGTCCTCATGTTCGGAGGATATAAAATCTTTTATTACTTTCTTGTATTTATGTTTTAGACTCTGTATGTGATGTATGGTTACGTCCCAATCACTTTCCTTATGATGTATTAGATCACTTTTGAGACTCATGTAGACTTCCACTTTGATAAACTCATAAGATTTTTAGAATGCTATCTTTTAAAGTCTTTATTTCTATTATCTTATATGATGCATGCTATGTGGCTTGTGTGAGGACTCTCGAGATCCTATACACCATATTACGCCTAGGGTAAAATTTGGGTCGTGATAAACTTTGAATCAAAAGAACAAGGTTTAGATAGGTCAGAGAATGTATCATAACCCACACTGAGTAGAGTCTTGTTCATAAGTGTGAAGCGCGCCAAATTTATGAATAAGATGCTATAAAAGGTTTAGAAAATTTGAGTTCTTTCATAATTTTTTAATTTGTACGATAGAGTGTAACTATATTATATCTCTCCTAATCCTTATCTGATGCTTGTTGGATATGTCCCATCGAAGAGCATATATTAGAAGGAATGTGGGTGAGAATGTCGAATGAGAAGCTCCTCAAGAAGCTCCACAAGTTTTGACCGATCCTTTGGCCGAGCAAGTGACAAATGTAGAGTTTAGAGTTTCTTTTCTAGTGTTGGATCAAGACATGACGTCTCAAGCTAATAGGGAGGTTGTGGTCCCCATGAACACATATTTGGGTATGGCGCCAACTAGAGTGAGGGACTTTACTAGGATGAATCCTCTGAATTTTCATGGTTCCAAGGTTGAGGAATATCCTCAAGAGTTTATTGATGAAGTATACAATATGTTGATGATCATCGGAGTTACAATGGTGGAAAAGGCGAAATTTTCTACTTATCAACATAAGGATGTTGCTAAAGTTTGGTTTAACCAATGCAAAGAAAAGAGGGTGGTTGATGCAGGTCATCTTGATTGGGAAAAGTTTAAGGGTGTTTTGTTTGATAAGTTCTTTCTTCTTAAAAGAAACCCTTACGGAATTGGGGAATTTCATCTTCTCAATTTGGGAAATCTTACAGAATCCATGGAATAAAGGATGCCATGGATGAAAAGCCATCATACCTTGATTAAAAATCCCACAAATACTTGAGGATTGGAGACTTGACCTTGATCCTAGCTCTAACCCTTTCTTCTTCTTCAAGTTCTAGAGAGAGAATTATTTTGAGAGGGCTATGGATTTTTTTAGGTGACTTTGAGATAATGACTTGAATGAATGAATTTAGGGGTTAAAAATACTTATATATGTGTCCTAGGCTTGGGTAAAATGACACCACTTTGATTTAATTAAAACTGGAAAAGACCCAACTGCCCCTGAAACATAATTGCCAGCCACCACCGACGAACCGAATCGACGGACCATGGTCAGATCCATGGCCCATCCTGATGGACTGTCATTTGGTGTCAGACACATGTATTTTGGCCATCGAACCACGAACCATGATCACGGACCATGGTCTAACCTACGGTCCATAGGTTTGGCCTTGGTCCTAGACCCCAACCCACAGACCCACCTATGGTCCGTGGTTCAATCCAATGGCCGTGGTTGGCCTCCATGGCTGGCACATACAACTTCCCAAAATATGGTTCATTTCCCTTTTTAGGATACGGGGTATTACAAAAAGACTTTATTGAACTCTATTCTTAACTCTTTCTTGAATTTGAATTCAAGAGTTATGATTCATGATATATAGGATCTCTTGACGATTAATAAAGGTTTAATTAGTAGGGATTAAGAAGAGAATGAAATCCCGACTCAAATAAACAAGTATGGAATGAGAACCGAGAAGGAAAATGACCCATTTATGAGGGGTCTGATTGGGCGCACTGCTGGCGCGCTGCCCCAGCCTCCATTTACTAGGGGTCTGATTGGGTACTATGCTGGCACGCCGCCCAAACCCCAATTTACTAGGGGTCTGATTGGGTACTCTGCTGGCACTCCGCCTAAACCCCAATTTACTAGGGTCTGATTGGGCACACTGCTGGCGCGCTGCCCCAGCCCCAACCCAAAAACTTTTGAATTTTTCTTCTTCGATTTTGGGTCCTAATTCTCCTAAAATTGATTGGATTCTTCCCAACTTTCTTAGATTTGTCAGACTAACTCAAGTACATGAAAATCTACTTGAAATTACTCAAGAATTACACTCACTCGCAAGATCCTTACCACAAAACTCAACAAACTCCATTAACATGGAATGAAGAACAAAACCTCAAGAAACTCCTCAAAAACTCAAATCATTCAACTTCAAGAATGAAATTAAGGATAAAAATTACATGATTGGAGTGTGGGTGAATGAACCCAATACTATGAGAAATTACATACCTCTTAGGATAAAATCATTGGTGAAATCCCTCGAAGAATCGCAAAAATCTTGAACACTCTTCCTTTTCTCCTCTTTTCCACTTCTTGAACTCCTCTCAAAACCCTAAGCGTATGTAGGAATTTTAAAAATGGATCTAAGTCAGTTTCGACCCCTAAAATATTACTAAAAATGAGTTAGGCTAGTGGGGTAAGGAAAAGACCAAAATACTCCTCATTAATTTGGGTAACTTTTCTTAACTAGATAGGCTGAACTCAAATGGGCATATCTCCCTCATTAGAACTCGAAATTTAGCAAACTTGGTGGCATTGGAAAAGGACTCAGAGATCTTTCATTTGATATCTTATGGGTCTCCTAACTCTTCATGTGCTGAAAGTTATGGTCGTTTGAAGTTGACCAAAAATATAAAAGAACTTAGGAATGACTTGAATGAATTCTCTTTAGTTATTTTTGGAGCTAAAGGTGTTACACCTAGTGACCTTAACACTTACGAAAATTTAAATCTTGGTAAATTTCACTCACTACAAAGAATGGTTCGAATCTTAGCTCAAATATTTTTTAGGGGTGTTACAGATGATTACCATTGTTTGCCTTTTACACCCCAATTTTGTCACCCGGTACTATCGAAAACAACAATATTCACCTTGTTCGCCTTTTGCATTTGGCGCATCACCATTTCTCTATTAGTTCACCATCCAGCCTAAAGTAACTGGCTCAGTGCACTATCAATTTGGGTGATATCATACCTATTGGGCAATCTGACCTTTTCATTAGGTGATCGTATAATATGGAGTTTAGACTTCTTTTCAAAAAATTTGGGTCAGTATTTCACAGATTCATCATTGCCTTATCCTTTAGCCTTCATAGTTGTAGATCAATAAAATATCATTCGAGTAGGACATAATTAGACATTGAGGACACTAATTGTTGAACTAAATAGGACTCAAGTGAGTGCAGATCTACCACTCATAAGAATGCATCCTTCAACTCTCCCTAGTTGGTGATAGAATCATGTGGCAACTCCTTCAACAATTGACACAACCCAAGTCTTTACCCCTATTGATATACGGTACCTTATGATCCTAGGGTAACCCTTGACATACATATCAAAGCATGATAAAAGGAAACTAAGCGGAAGCTAGAATTAATAATTGAATAATAGAATTTAGAAAATCCATTAAACTAAATTTCTTCAATCTTAAAGAAGTCTCTATTAGTTCAACTGAAAATGTAAGTCTGCAGGGACATGGTTCCAAGCTACCAAAAAACAAAGAAAACATTAAGAAAATTTATATACCTAAATTAATGGAGTCCCCAATTGAGGAGGGTTCACCAAGTGCTAACTTGAAATGCTGCAACCTTACTAGCCATGAGACAGAGTACAAGTGCTGGAATCTACCTCATAGATGGATGCAACACAGAGAAACATATGTGTAAGTACGTGTAATGTAATGAGATTTAAAAGGAACGAACATACTCATATAAAGAAACATACGGAGGAAACAATGGAATAATGTTTCTAAAATGTAAATTCATACTAAGAAAAAATGAACTAAAAAGTAATAATTGCAATATATGTAAAAATATTAGTTTGAAGACCTTCTTTCAAAAACATATGCATAAAGATGAGTCCAAATGAGTAGCCTTGAATTATTGTAGCATAAAATAACATAATTAATATACCTCGTGAAGTAACGGAAATATCATAAAAGATTCATAAACCGGGGTGTATCGTATAGCCGACAAACGTCATTTGAGCTCATGAACTATAATTTTAATTCTAGTTGGATGGGTTGTCCTATACTTTTCTGTGGTATAGAACCTTATTTTATTTTATGTGGATCCACTAGAACGAGCCACAAAGGGCTAAAGGTCAACAGTCAAAGTGGTGAAACATAATCCTACATTGGCACGTACTAATGAGACTTTAGTTTTTAAAATCTGCGTCCTCTTGATACTAAATAGTCCTCACAAAAAAACATGTGTCTCTATTTAGGTTGTAAATCATATCATGCTTGATTTAATGATTAAAAGTAAAAAATGTATAAGAGACCATAGGAATAGTGCTAAGTTAGTGCAAAAAGTTTTTTAAATCAATGTGAAATAATGAACACATGAGTTCATGAAGAAAAATCACAATTTCATAAAAATCCTAGCTTTACTTATAAAAATCTAAAAGAGTTTCTTGAGAATAAAAATACTTTAGGCATGAGAGAGAAAACAATACTCTCATTGAAGCCTTACATACCTTGGTTGTGAATCTTGAAGTAAAATCTTTGAGAAGGAACACTAGCCAAGGTGTTTCTTAAGTGTAAGAGTTTAGGGTTAATGCGAGAGTTCGATTTATGAAAAACTGATTTTCTACATGTTTAGGGCCATTTAGATAACTCCCTAAAGGTTTCTATAACAAAAATACTACTAAGAAAATAAATAGTAAGAGCTGAAAGTCAAAATTTTATTTCAACGGACAGTGAGGTCCGTATTCACTCTGTGTCATAGAGCCATTGCAAAGCTTCTTCCAGGATAATGTGTCTCTAGTAAATCAGCCATAAAATTTTATTCCAAACTCAGTTTGATGTAAATTATGAAGAGTTGTAAAGAACACTCATAAAATTTTAATTTGATAGGTTCTGGGTGACCTTTATCTTTATAATCTAAGAGATATGGTCGATTGAAGTTGACCCCTATATGGACTAATGCAAAACATAGCCGATAGAAATGTTGAACTTGACTTGGTGTTAGAGGTCCCTTATGAACCTAAATCGCTTTTGATACCCTTGCTAAACTTGGTAAAGGACCTTAAAACATATGAGCAAGTAAGACATCACCCTATTAAAGATCATATACTTACAGTGAATGATTCAGATTCTAAGAGTAGAGTTGTGAGGTATTACAACAATATTGTTGTTTCTTTAGAAAGTGACACTAGGAAAAATCTCAGAAGGGTGGTAGCTTGACTAACTACAGGTATCTCAAAAGACTTACAAGTGCCCATAACTTGATTAAGATGTGATTTAGATCATCACCCCTACAACTCTAAATAGACCCTTCAAGTTCAGAAGCTTGATTATGGTACTAATTTAATATTGACTTAACTCCTCTCATTGATAATAAATTATTGTTGCTCGGCTCTCAATTTTTTTATAAATAATTCTAGTTGTTTACAATTTGAGTCAATAACTTGTGGTTTATAAAAATCTCAATCTAATGAATGGATTCTTCTTAATAATTTTAAGCCAAGAATTATTTGAACTTTGTTTGTACTAATACCTTTTGGAAAAGATATATTTCTACATTATCTTTGACGCAACACGAGCATATTTTATCATAACACCTCGGTCTCGGAAAGAGCTATATTTAGAAAAAAACTAAATTAGAAAGCGCTAAATTTAAAAAGGTACAAGTTACACTTCAATTGTGAGTTTTAGGTCAACTTTAAAAAAACCATTACTTTCTGTACAGGACGAGTTAGGTGGCCCATAAGGTATCAAATGAAATATCTACGAGTCCTTTTTTCAACGCAGCCGGGTTTTCTAAATTATGAGTTTTGATGAAGAATATATGCCCATTTTAGTGTAGCATGTCTAGCTAAGGCAATTCATCCATTTTAAGGAGGAGTATTTTGGTCTTTCCTTACACTCACTAGCCTAGCTCAGTTTTGTTAATCTTTAGGGGTCTAAATTGATTGGAATCAGTTTTAGTCATTCCTAAACACGCTTATAGTTTTTGAGAGGAGTTCAAGAAGAGAAAAGAGGAACGTTCAAGACTTTTGCGAGCTTTGAGGATTTTTGAACATAATTTGATTCTTTCGAGGTATGTAAGTTTTCATAGTGATGGGTTAGTTCACCCTCACGCCAATCATGAGTTCTCTTATAGAATTCGTCCATGAGATTTCGTGTATTGAGTTCTTGATGGGTTTTCTTGAGGTTTTGTTCTTCATTCGTTATTAATGGAGTTTGATGAGTTTTTGAGTTTGAGGGTTGTTCTTGAGGAAACTTGAGTAGATTTTCATTTACTTATGTTGGGTTTATGAATCTAAGGATGTTTGAAATAAGCCCCTCGATTTTAAATGAATTAGGATAGAAAATTGAGAAGAAAAATTCATTGGAATTATCTAGGAAAGGCCAGGGGTGATGCCCCCAAGATGTGCCTGAGGGGCTAGCATGGGGCACCAACAGTGCGCCAGAAATGACCCCCAGTAATTGGAGGCGTAGCGCAACATGCTACCCCTACTCTCCGAGAGTCAGACCACTTTTCTTCTTCGTTCTCGTTCTGTACTTGTTCCTTTGAGTCAAACTTTCATTCCCTTTTTTACACTAACTATCTAAACCTTCATAAATCATTGAGAGATCCTTCATATATCTTAATCATGTCTTTTAGTTTCACTTTTCAAATCAAAGTTAAGATATAGATTAAAGTTTGAGAAAGTCTTTTTAGTCCTTTTGAGAAGTCTTTCAAAATTTCTTATAACTTTTAAGTCAGACTTGAGTAACTAAGTAAGAGGATGAGGAGAGTTGAGTTCATTTTTCAAAATGAGTATGATGGGACTAAGTATTCTCAAGTATGTAATACTTTTACATCTAAAATGAGTGAAACCTTGGTTTCTAAATGAGTTCATGAGGCATTTTTGAGTATTACCTCTTTTAAGAGAGCTTTTGCGTAATTATCTCAAATTGAGGAGTCTGTTTTGTTTAAAACATAAGAGGATGAGTTATATATATATGTTATTGGAAGTAGTATTGAGCACCGATATGGGGATGAACTCAGAAAACATAAAATCCTGATAAACCATGTATGCCCACATGGGTAAATGGTTATACTTTTTAGATGATTCCTTATTCATTTTAAGCATATCCTAGTGGATACAGTTAGTTGAGCATGTACTGTACTCCGGCAAGGTATAAGATAGTTCTAGCAGCGTGGGTGAGATGTTGTATCATCTCCTAGATCATAGTGATGGTTGTCGGTTAGAGAATATTCCAAAATTAGACTAAAGAGTTTAATATTGCATTTTTATATACATTGAGTTATTATCTATTTTTTAAAAATATTTCTTTATGCTGCATCTTTATTGTTGTTTTTATATTGAATTTAGTTGAGTATCATTGAATTGAGTTGAATATTCTTGAGTTGAGTTGAGATGAGATGAGATGAGGTGAGTATGTGCTTCTTTTCTATCAGTGCATGCCTTATGTTATGTTGCAGAGTTCTCCTTACATGCTCATACATTAAATGTCTTGTCGCCATTTGGCTTGCATCATTTCATGATGCAGATGCAGGTATTCAGGGACAGCAACAAGCGCTTCGTTGATCCCATCGCCTTCAAGCTAGTTTAGTGAGCCCCCTTACTCTCAGGAGGGCTCCGCATTTATGGATTTTGTTTTGTTTGGACTTCGTGGGTCTTGTCCCGGCTTACATCATAGTTATTAGAGGCTACATAGATAGTAGTATTTTGAGGAGTCTTTTCCATTTCTATTGTTAATGTTTAAGACTTTAGTTGCCTTTTTATTGCTAGTTAAATACTTTAAACATTCTAAGTTATTTATCTTGAGATATTTGAGTTAATCTTTTCAAATCTAGTTCATAAATTGTATAGTAAGTCTTCCACTAAGTATTGAGCCAGGACAAGGGTTCACTTGAGGAGTATAGTTCTCGCGTGCCAGTTACGCCAAGGGTGTAGGCTTAGGGCGTGACAAACTTGATATCAGAGCCTAGATTTCAAGAGTCCTAGGGTATCTATGAAGCTATTTCTGTAGAGTCCTAGTTATTGGTGTCAAGCGCACCACATCTATAATTAGGAGGCTACGACATTTAGGAAATATCTCACTTCCTTCTTACTCTCTTTCGTGTAAAAGAGTTCAACTCTATAAAAGTTTCTTTCTAATTCGTGCTTGCACATATCTTTCAGATCATGCCTCCACAAAGAGCGGTTCGAGGTCATTCGATAAGGAGAAATAATGATCCTTAGGATCAAGGGGTACCCAATGCGCCAGAAGTGCAACTCCAAGGAGAGGTCACTAATGATGAGTTTCAGGATGCTATCCGGATTTAGATTCAAGTAGTGGTAAATCAAGTTTTTCAATAAAGAGGGGTTCGCCAGGATGTGGCTGATACATCTAGGATTCGTGTGTTCTTGAGGATGAATCCTCCATAATTCACAGGGTCAAATATCACTCAGGATCTAAAGAACATTGTGGAGGTGTTGTACAAGGTGTTTGAGGTTATGAATATTTCTGATGCTGAGCACATGAAGGTAGTTGCGTACCAGCTCAAAGGTGTTGCTAAGATCTGGTACGATCAATGGAAAAAAAAAAGAGCAAGGCTGAAGGGGCACTAATTGTGAGTTGGGTTGTCTTCGAAAGTGCCTTCTGGGGCGTTTCTTTCCCCGTTAGGTGAGAGAGGCAAATGTAAGAGAATTTCTCTCTTAAGAAGCAGTCCATGAGTGTGCATGAATACAACCTCAAGTACACTCGACTATCCCAATATGGTCTGGAGATAATTGCGGATATGAGGAGCAGGATGAGTCTATTTGTGTCTGGACTGTCCCGCTTGTCAAGCAAAGAGGGTAAGTGTCACAACCCAGGGGTACCCCTAGATGTAATAAGGCATATAAGACCCCGAGAGGCGTCATACAAGCCACTTAGCATATCATAACATAAAGTAATAGAGAATGATGCGAAAATTTGAAACATTTCAATACAATCAAAGTCTTTTTATAAAACGAGAGAAAGTCTAACATCATTGTCTCAAACTATCTAAACAACTTGAATAAAGTCTTGGGACGCAGCCCATAAAATAGTCCGGGACATAAAATAAAAGACATAAGAGAAAAGGGTGATCAGATTCTCGAACACAATGAGGACTCACCAAATCTTTACTTCCTTGATCAACAAGAGAGCTAGCCACGAGTGTGAGGATCTGCGTCGTTGGACCCTACATTTAATAAGAATATAGGCAAGAGTAAGCGTTAGAACAATTAAGTATTAAATATGATAGCTAGCATAAACAACATAAACATCATGGTTAGTCAATATAAACCATAAGCATAATCAATGCACATATATCAATATCATAATAACAAAGGAATACTTCTCAAGTAACCTTACTCATCCTTAGTCAAGACTTGGGTCATCACCTCTTAGTCAACTTACTTCATGGAAGGTACCTCAAGCAACAATCCAAGCTATTCAACTTCATAATCATAATTCACATTAGTTATAATTACTTTTAAAGACGGGGATTCACCTCATTGCCTAACTTACAAAGGCTAATGTGTATTCTCTTCTTGCCTTACTTACCTTAAGATCATGGGTACTCGCCTCCACATCATTTCGTCATATTAGGAACATAGCGAACGGCCTCTTGTTCACTTCTAAGAAGTATGGGAAATCACCCCATATCCTTCATATATGGAGGACAAGGGTAGTCGCCTCTAGCCTCATCAATTACATAGTCTTTTAGTCTAGATTCATTTTAGGTGAGTAATCATTTAAACCTAGAATTACTAATATGAGAAATCCTTTCACATTCATACATTCATAATAAGGAAATTCATGTGGGAAGTATCCCTTCCTCAACAATAACAACAATTACCAACAATTCACATCATAAGCTTTACTCTCAAAGCCCTAGATCTCATGTTCATCATCTAAGCTTCATTCTCAAGCAATTCTATTCATAATTCATCAATCTTATAAGGACAAGCCTAAACCCACAAGGTTTCCCTTCATGGCACCAACCCAATTATATCAATTCTAGGTCATAATCATGAAATAGGCATGGTTACATGTAATTTCACTCTCATAACATGTAATTATAGTAATTCAATAATAAACAATTACAATCCATTAAATTGGATCAAGCTTCAACATAACCCTCAATATTGGAAGAAACCCTAGCTAGACTTGTGGAATTCTTCATCAAATTGGGGAATTCTACGGGACTCCATGAGAGGAAGGATCCCATGGATGTAAAACCATCATACATTGGTCACAATTCCCACAAAATCTTGAAGATTGGAGACCTTGAACTTGACCTAGCTTCAATCTCTTACCTCTTCTTCTTCCTTCTAGAGAGAGAACTGTTTAGAGGAGTTTAGGTTTTCTTTTGGGATTTGAGAGAATGTTCTAATTGGGGGATTTCGGGGGTTAAAAATACTTATATAGGTAGTCTATGTTTAGTCAAAAGGATACCACTTAATTCTAATTAAACTCGAAAAAGACTCATAAGTCCTCAACTCAACCGTCTCCACAGGCCCACCTACGAGACCACGCCGATGGACTGTGGATGGACCTACGGTCCGTCCTGGTGAACTGTGGGTGGTGGTTTGGGAGTTGGTTTTCTGGACCTTGACCCACGACTCCCTAACCACGAATCGTGGACCCATCCACGGGGCGTGGGTCCTGGTAGTGGTTCAGTGCCTCTTAGTGCCTCACATGGTTCCCATCCATGAGGGCCACCCACAAAGCGTGGGTCTGACAATGGGGTGTGGTTAGCCCTCGTGGGTGGCACCTTGAAGTTCTTAAATTTTGGCTAACATCACCATTTTAGGTAGGGTGTTACAATATCTCCCCCTTGGGATCATTCGTCCTCGAATGAGATTCTAAGGACATTTCTCAACGAAAATAATCAAGACTAATAGCCCATCATGCATGCAACTCATCAAAATGCACACAACTGAGGAGGAACTTCATATCCAACATAAAACATACTCAATGCACTATAACGAAGAAGGAGCTACATCCAACAACCCGATATGCATGAAATTTTCATATTTCTTACATTTAAGGAGAAACTTGACATCTCCAACTTGAAACATGATCAACACAATATCATGGGGCTCATATGCAATTCAATATCAAAAAGCACATATTCTAGGAGGAAATCTCCACTCCGAGTCTAGGCATGTTCAACAACTCATCTCATCAAGTCTATATGCAATTCATACTCAATGCACAACAACATAAGGAAAATAATTCACATAAGTCATTTTTTTCACAACTTAAGAAATTCATGAACATGCATACAAATAAATCATGGAAACACATAAAACACACATGTCTTCTAAACATAAGGAAAACAAAGAGGAACTTTATTACTTCAAGCTAGAATAGGAGGAAACTGACGAGGATAGTGGGACTTCATATCGGCCTTGACCTCACAAGTAGTACCCTCAACTAAGTGGTTTCTCCACAAAACCTTCACGGAAGCTATTTCCTTGTTCCTCAATCTCTTAACTTACCAATCTAGAATCTCAACCGGTACTTCCTCATATGAAAGGTTCTCATCAACTCCCAACCCTTCAAGAGAAACTATGGATGTTGGATCTCCAACACACTTTTGAGATATGGAAAACAGGATGCACCATTGCTAAATAATTTGGCAAATCCAACTCATAAGCAACCTTACCAGCACGTCTCAAGATTTGATAGCGCCCACTTATTGGGGACTACGTTTCCCTTTCTTCCCGAATCTCATCACACCCTTCATGGGTTATATTTTCAAATAGACTCAATCACTAACCTCAAACTCTAGGTTTCTTCTTACCAATCGGCATAGGACTTTTGTCCGCTTTGGGCGGTTCTCAACCTCTCTAATGAGCCAGACTTTCTCCATAGCCTCATGAACCAATTCAGGTCCAATCAAAGAAACTTCACCCACTTCAAACAACCCTAAAAGAGATCTACACCTCCTACCATAGAGAGCTTAAAAGGGGCCCATAGCAATGCTAGAATGGTAGCTATTGTTATAAGCGAACTCTATTAATTGCAAGTGATCATCCTAACTTCCCTTTAAATCTATGACACATGCTCTCAGCATATCCTCTAAAGTTTGGATAGTTCGCTCTGCTTGCCCATCGATTTGTGGGTGAAAAGTTGTGCTAAGCTTAACCTTAGTTCCAAGTCACTTTTGGAAGACTTCCAAAATTGAGATGTAAACTGCGTACCTCTATCGGAGATAATGGACAAGGGAACACCATGTAATCTTACCATTTCTGTCAAATAAAATTTGTCATAGTCTTTTGCCGAATAAGAAACGAAACCTAAACGGGAAGAAAATGTGCCGATTTTGTCATCCTCTCTACAACCACCCAAATAGAATCATGTTGACGTCGGGTGCGAGGTAAATCAACTATAAATTCCATATTTACATCTTCCCACTTCCAAGTGGGAATACTAATATCTTGAGCTAAACCTCCCAGTTTTTTATGTTCAACCTTGATTTGTTGACAATTCAGACATTTGCCCACAAATAGCGCAATATCCCTCTTCATTCCATTCCATTAATAGACTTCCCGTAAATCATGGTACATCTTGGTGGCTCCCTAGTGTATAGAATATCGAGAAATATGAGTTTCTGCCAAAATTTGTTCCCTTAGATCATCCACAGTTGGAACACATTAACGGCCGTGATATCTAAGTACCCCATCTCCCCCTTGGGAGAAAGCCTCAACGGAATTCTTGTGTATCACTTCTTTTAATTCCACCAAAGTCGGATCAAGAAATTTCTTAGCCTTAACATCATTTACAAAGGATGATTCAGAACCATTATGGACCATGACACCACCCTTGTCAGAATCAATCAATCGAACACCCAATCAGGCCAATCTATGCACATTTAGTGCCAACTCTTTTCTATCATCTTCAACATGAGCAACACTACCCATAGAAGACCTACTAAGGGGATCCTCCACCACATTAGCTTTGTCGGGGTGATAAAGAAACTCATGTCGTAATCTTTTGATAACTCAAGCCACCTTCTTTGGTGAAAAATCAAATATTTTTGACTAAACACATATTGAAAACTCTTGTGGTCGGTGAAAACATCAACATGAACCCCATACAAATAATGCCTCCAAATCATTAAGGCAGATATGAACGCCGCTAATTCAAGGTCATGAGTAGGATAATTCTTCTCTTGGATTTTAAGTTGCCTTGAAGCATAGGCAATCACCTTACCAGTTTGGATAAGCACACATCCCAACCCAATTCTAGAGACGTCACAATTTACCAAAAAACCATCCGTACCTTCCGATAAAGTCAACACCGGAGCAGAAGTAAGTCTATCTTTCAAATCTTAAAAACTTTTTTCACAAGCATCTGACCACATAAACTTATCCTTCTTTTGAGTCAAGGTCGTCAAAGGAGAAGCAATGGAGGAAAACCCCTCAACAAACCTTCTATAATAACCGGCAGAATCCAAAAACCTTATGATATCAATCGGTGATAGAGGTATAGGCTAACTCTTGACCGCATTCATCTTAATCGGATCCACCTCAATACCCTTGCTTGAAATGATATGGCCTAAGAAAGCCACATACCTTAACCAAAATTCACATTTGCTAAACTTTGCAAAATATTGTTGAGCCTTGAGTATTTTCAATACGATCCTAAAGTGATCAATATACTCATTCTCACTTCTTGAATAAATCAAATTATCATCGATAAACACAATCACAAACATGTCAAAATATTGCCTAAACACTAGATTCATCAAGTCCATAAACATCGCCGGAGCGTTAGTCAAACCAAAGGACATCACTATAAACTCGTAGTGACCATATCTGGTCCTAAAGCTATTTTTGGAATATCTTCCTCTTTCACTCTCAATTGGTGATAACCTGATCGGAGATTGATATTAGAGAAATAACTTGCCCGTTGAAGTCGTTCAAATAAACCATCTATCCTTGGGAGAGGATACTTGTTCAATTGTCGATAATCAATACACACACGAAGGGACCCATCTTTTTTTATAACAAAAAAAACTTGAGCACCCAATGGAGAGATACTTATTTGGATGAAACCCTTATCCAACAAATCCGTAAAAAAAATTCAACTACTTATGTTCTATCGCAACCATTCTATAAAGAGGAATAGAAATAGGTTGCATATCTGGGAGAAGGTCAATACCTAAAACTATTTCCCTTTCGGGAGGAATACTGGGTAGATCATCTGGGAACAGTTTTGAAAACTCATTCACAACGGAGACCGACTCAAGACTATGGGTTTCAGATTCCATATCCCTCACCCTAACTAGATAGTACAAACAACCCTTAGAAATTATCTTTCTGTCTTTAAGACAAGAGATAAAATGACTCTTAGGCATATAATTTCCCCCCCTTCCACTCAAGGATAGACTAATTTGGAAACTTGAATTTGACAACCCAAGTTCTACAATCGATAGAAGCATAACATGAGTGAAACCAATACATACCATGGATAACATCAAAATCTAGCATATCTAGCTCTACTAAATCAACAAGTGTAACTCTATGGGATAAGTAAATGATACATCCTCTATAGACCCTCTTAGCCACCACAGAATCACCAACAGGGGTAGAGACATAAAAAGGCTCTAATAACACATCCTGGAGCACATCAAACCTCATGGCCACATAAGGAGTAACAAAGGACAATGTTGCTCCTGGATCAAGCAAAGCATAAACATCTAATTGAAAAACTTTTAACATACGAGTCACCATATCCGAGGAGATTTCTTGATCGCCTCTAGTTTGGAAAGCATGAAACAGGTTCTGCTTAGAAGCACTTGTACCAGAACCACTTGGACCAGATGAAGGGTGGGGTTGAGCCCTACAACGAGTGTCTCTCTCATTATTAGCAACCTAAGGAAAATCCTTATCTTGTGATCCATCTTACCACACCAAAAGCAAGCATTGGAACCCGCTAAACACTTACCCTCATGATTTCTCCCACATTTAGCACCAGTAGGCATTCAGGACCTATTATCATCTCCTTGAGGTTTAGGGTTAGACACCCTTTCATTGTTAGACCTTGGAGGAGAATTATAAGAACCTTGCTCGGAGAACATTTGCCAAAACCTTGAGCGACCCCGTCTATGGGTCATAGAATATGAAAAGTTACCATCATCCACTCTTGCCCTCTTTGTCTCTCTAGATCTTTCCTTGAGGTTTTCTTCCTAAATTTGTTGGGAATGCACCATAAGGTGATAAATGTCCATGTCATGAACAAGCATAGTAGTGAGGCACTCTTTTACTACCAAGTCGGACACACCCGAAACAAACCTACTCATCTTGGTTCTATGATCTGCCACAATAGAGGTGCATACTTAGATAGTTGAGTGAACCTCAAAGCGTATTCCCTTACAATCATATTTCATTACCTAAGGTTGGCGAACTCAAGTACCTTGTCCTCTCTCATCTCAAGAGGGGAAAATTAATAAAGAAAAACACTTTTGAACCTTTCCCACTCTATTGGACCCGCTCATTCTGGCCTTGCCTCTTTCCATTGATTGAACCAAATATGAGCAACCCCTTTGAATTAATAAGCTTCTAGCTCTGCCTTCTCTACCAGAGTCACTCCCATGATAGCAAGTATCTTATAGACTTCACTGATAAACTCTTGAGGATCTTTCTCAACTTTGGAGCATAAAATTTGGGAGGGTTCATCATTGTAAAGTCCCTCACTATTGCCGCCGCCGTACCCATATTTGGGTTCACGAGATTTACCACTTCTCTATTGGCTTGTGCCGTCATGGTTTGTGCCAACATTTGGAAAGCCGACCTAAACTCCGCATTTGTCACATTGTCAATCAATGGGTAAATTGGAGCTTGAGCTTGGGGAGGAACCTCTTGATTTACATTGTCTCCCTCGGTCCTTCTAGTATTAGCCCTTCTAGTAGTCATATCCTGAAAACCATCGGGTAAGGATTACGAGAAAGACTTATAGATTTAAAACTCCATGGCATGACTTAGAGAATGAAAAAGTGAAGTTTCCTAAACATCTAGTAGCCTCTCATTCATAAATATGGCACGCTTCACACTTATGAACAGGATTCTACTTGACGTGGTTTGAGATATCTTAGAACAATTATAAACCTTGTTCTCTGATTACCAATTTTATCATGACCCAGGGGTACCCCCTAGATGTAACAAGGCGTATAAGACCCCGAGAGGCCTCATACAATCCAATTAACATATCATAACATAAAGTAATAGAAAATGCTGCAGAAATTTAAAATATTTCAATACAATCAAAGTCTTTTTATAAAATGAGTGTCTAACATCATTGTCCCAAACCATCTAAACAACATGAATAAAGTCTTGGGACGCAACCCATACAATAGTCCAAGACACAAGAGAAATGGGTGATCACATTATCGAACACAATGAGGACTCACCAATAGTTCACTTCCTTGATCAACAAGAGAGCTAGCCACGACTGTGAGGATCTATGTCACCGAACCCTACATTTGATAAGAATGTAGGTGATGTATGCGTTAGTAAAATTAAGTACTAAATATGATAGCTAGCATAAACAACATAAATATCATGATTAGTCAATATAAACCATAAGCATAATCAATGGACATATATCAATATCATAATAAGAAAGGAATACTTCTCAAGTAACCTTACTCATCCTTAGTCAAGACTTGGGTCATCACCTCTTAGTCAAGTTACTTCATGGAAGGTACCTCAAGCAACAATCCAAGCTATTCAACTTCATAATCATAATTCACATTAGTTGTAATTACTTTTAAAGACGGGGATTCACCTCATTGCCTAACTTACAAAGGCTAATGTGTATTCTCTTGTTGCCTTACTTACCTTAAGATCATGGGTACTCGCCTCTACATTCACATCATATGACACGGGTACTCGCCTCCACATCATTTAATCATATTAGGAACATAGGGAACGACCTCTTATTCACTTCTAAGAAGTATGGGAAATCACCCCATATCCTTCATATATGGAGGACAAGGGTAGTTGCCTCTAGCCTCATCAATTACATAGTCTTTTAGTCTATATTCATTTTAGGTGAGAAATCATTCAACCTAGAATTACTAATGTGAGAAATCCTTTCACATTCATACATTCATAATAAGGAAATTCATGTGGTAAGTATCCCTTCCTCAACAATAACAACAATTACCAACAATTCACATCATAATCTTTACTCTCAAATACCTAGATCTCATGTTCATCATCTAAGCTTCATTATCAATCAATTCTATTCATAATTCATCAATCTTATAAGAACAAGCCTAAACCCATAAGGTTTCCCTTCATGGCACCAGCCCAATTATATCAATTCTAGGTCATAATCATGAAATAGGCATGGTTACATGTAATTTCACTCTAATAACATGTAATTATACTAATTCAATCATAAAAAATCACAGTCCATTCAATTGGATCAACATTCAACATAATCCACAATATTGGAAGAAACACTAGCTGGACTTGTGGGATTCTTCATCAAATTGGGGAATTCTATAGGACTCCATGAGAGGAAGGATCCCATGGATGAAAAACCATCATACATTGGTCACAATGCCCACAAAAGCTTGAAGATTGGAGACCTTGAACTGGACCTAGCTTCAATCTCTTACTTCTTCTTCTTCCTTCTAGAAAGAGAACTTTTTAGAGGAGTTTAGGTTTTCTTTTGGGATTTTCTGAGAATGATCTAATTGGGGGATTTTGGTGGTAAAAAATACTTATATAGGTAGTCTATGTTTAGTCAAAAGGACACCACTTAATTCTAATTAAACACAAAAAAACCCATAAATCCTCAACTTAACTGTCTCTACAGGCCCACCTACGATACCACGCCGATGCACTGTGGATGGACCTACGATCCGTCCTAGTGAACTGTGGGTGGTGATGTGGGAGTTGGTTTTCTGGACCTTGACACCCATGACTCCCTAACCACGGACCGTGGACCCATCCAAGGGGCGTAGGTCCTGACCGTGGTTCACTGCCTCTCATGGTGCTCATCCACGAGGCTCACCCACGGAGCATGGGTCTAACCATGGAGTGTGGTTAGACTTCGTGGGTGGCACTTGGAAGTTCAGTTATGGGGTGTTACAGTAATGGTACTATGTTGATATGGGACATGAACATAGAAAGGCTTATGATCCAGGTGTAGTAGTTTGATGAAGAAAAGTTGAGAGATAGAGAAGAGTTCCACAACAAGAATGTTAAGACCACAAGTAATGAGTCCGGATAGCAGAAGACTAGAAATTCAAACCGGTCATCATTTTAGCAAAGGCCAACTAGACTTGCACCGTCACGTGCTAGTGTGCCAGCACCAAAGAATAGAGGTGAGTTCAGGAATCAAAATTCACAGAACTTCAGAGCTTGACCTACTTAATCTAAGGGCACTGTGGAACAATGGGCCAATTGGACTCCTACTTGTGCTAGGTGTGGTAGGAACGACCCAGGAGTGTGTCGTGATGGCTCCACTAGTTTCTTCAAGTGTGGTCAGATAAGTCACTTCATAAGAGAGTGCCCTAGGAACACGAAGGATAATGGTAATGGGGAAATAGAACCCAATCTTCTTCAGCAGCTCCGCCAGACAGAGTTGCACCTAGATGAGCTATTTCAGGGACATGAGGAGGAGAAAACCATTTGTATGCTATCACAAGTCGTCAAGAGTAGGAGAATTCAGTATATGTTGTCACCGGTATGATCAAAGTCTTTACTTTTGATGTATATACATTACTTGATCCAGGTGCGAGTCTATCTTTTATGGCTGTGCATATTTCTATGAGGTTTGATATTCTTCCTAAAAGGCTTCTTTAACCCTTGAGTGTTTCTATAATTGTTGGTGGGTCTAAAAATACTGTGAGAGTTTATCGTGATTGTACCTTCTTTGTCAATCACAAGGACACCATGGCTGACATAGTCGAGTTAGACATGGTGGACTTTGATCTTATTCAAGGTATGGACTGGCTTCATGCTTGTTATGCCTCAATTGATTGTAGAACTCGAGTAGTTATGTTTCAATTTCCTAATGATCCTGTTATAGAGTGCATGAGTAGTTCAGGTTTGCCTAAGAGTCATTTTATTTTGTACCTTAAGGACAGAAAGTTAGTCTTAAGGGGTGCATCTATTACTTAGTCTGAGTTAATGACTTAAGTGTTGAGGTGCCATCTATTTAGTCAGTTTAAGTTGTGAGTGAGTTTTCAGAGGTCTTTCCAAATGATCTTTCCAAAGTCCCCCTGAGAGAGAAATCGACTTCGGCATAAATGTTCTTCCTGATACTCGACCTCTCTCTATTCCATCATATCAAATGGATCCAACTAAATTGAATGATTTAAAAGAGCTGTTGAAAGACCTTCTTGATAAAGGTTTTATTCGACATAATGCCTCACCTTAGGGCACTCTAGTTTTATTTGTGAGGAAGAAAGATGGTTCTCTAGGAATTTGTATTGACTACTGCTAATTGAACAAGGTTACCATAAAGAATAAGTATCCCCTTCTGAGAATTGATGATCTGTTATATCAAATTCAGGGTACCACTTGCTTTTGTTTTATAGACCTCAGATCTGGCAATCACTAGTTGAGAGTAAGAGAAACTGACATCCCGAAGACAACATTCAAGACCCACTACGGTCATTATGTGTTTTTAGTTATGTCTTTTGGTTTGACTAATGCTCCTGCATCATTCATGGACCTTATGAACAGAGTGTTTAAACCATATCTTGATATGTTTGTTATCGTATTCATTTTTGACATTTTAATTTATTCAAGGAATGTGGAAGATCACGTTATTCATCTCAGAGTAGTCCTCCAAACTCTAAATGATAAGGAGTTGTATGACAATTGTTGCTTTAAAAATATGGCGTCACTATCTCTATGGTGTTCATGTAAATGTGTTCACCGATCACAAGAGTCTTCGGTATGAATTCAGTCAGAAAGAGTTGAATATCAGACAGAGGAGGTGGTTGGAGTTACTCAAGGATTATACACAAGTATTCTCTATCAACCAAGTAAGGATAATGTTGTTGTTGATGCTTTGAGCGGGTTATCTATATGTAGTCATGGCCATGTTGAGGAAGGCAAGAAAGACTTTTCCAAACATGTGCACATACTTGCACGATTAGGAGTCCGATTGATGGATTCCAATGAAGTTGGAGTAGTGGTGATGAATGGGGATGAATCATCACTAGTGTCTGAAGTGAAGGTGAAACAAGACCAAGACCCTGTATTTCTTGCATTGAAGGCAAATGTTCCTAAGAAAAAAGTGATGTCTTTTGAATAAGGGGGAGATGGTTTATTAAGGTATCAAGGTAGATTGTGTGTACCAAATGTGGATGAGGTCAAAGAGAGGATCATTTCATAGGCCCATAGTTATAGATACTCTATCCATCCTGTTTCCACAAAGATGTACCGTGACTTGAGGGAAGTATATTGGTAGAGTAGTATGAAGAGGTGTATTGCAGAGTTCTTTGTTAAATTTGAATCATCAGCAAGTCAATGTATAGCACCAAAGGCCCGATGGTATGGCTCAGAACATAGCTCTTCCTTAATGGAAGTGTGAGATGATCAACATGGATTTCATTACTGGTTTTCCATGGTCTCGAAGGCATTATGATTTGATTTAGGTGATTGTAGATTGAATGACTAAATTAGCTTATTTCTTGCCGGTAAAGACCACCCTTTTGGTAGAAGATTATGCTAGGTTATATATTTAAGAGATAGTCAGACTTCATGGAGTTCTTGTGTCCATCATTTCAGATAGAGGTGCATAATTCACCGCATAATTTTGGAGGTCTTTCCAGAAAGGTTTGGGTTCGAAGTTAAATTTGAGTACTGCTTTCCATCCTCAGACTTAGGGTGAAGCAAACCGCACGATTTAGACTTTAGAGGTTATCTTGAGGGCTTGTGTGATCAATTTCAAGGGTAAATGGGATGATCATTTATCTCTTTTAGAGTTTGCTTAATTTAAGAGTTATCACTCTAGTATCTAAATGGCTCCCTATGAGGCTCTTTATGAGAGGATATGTAGATCTCGTATTGGATGGTTTGAGGTTGGTGAAGCTGGGTTAATAGGACCAGACTTAGTTCATCAAGCCATGGAGAAGGTGAATATTATTCAAGAGAGGTTAACGATAGCGCAAAGTAATCAGAAATCTTATATAGATGTTAGAACAAGAGACTTGGAGTTTGAGGTAGATGATTGGGTTTACTTGAAAGTTTTACCTATTAAGGGTGTTATGAGATTTGGTAAGAAGGGGAAACTCATTGCTCGGTATAGTGGTCCTTACACGATATCAAAGAACATTGGCAATGTAGCTTATGAGTAGGAGCTACTATCAGAGTTAGCAGCAGTCCATTCGGTATTCCACATTTCTATGTTGAAGAAGTGTATGGGCAATCCTTCAGTTATTATACCTACTAAAATTATTGATACTAAGGACATCCTATCATATGAGGAGATACCCGTGGAGATTCTTGATTGTCAGATTCGCAAGTTGAGAACGAAGGAGGTTGCATCAGTCAAGGTCTTAAGGAGGAATCAGTTTGTTAAGGAACCTACTCGGGAGGATGAGGAGGATATGAAGAAGATATACCCACATCTCTTTGATTGTGGAAAAATTCCAAACTAAGTTATTAACTTTTTTCTTGGTAATCCTTAAAGTTGATATGCCAAATTATGTTGAATTGCGTGCAGAGTGTTTGTGTTGGGTTTTAGATGTTACCACCCTCAGTTCTATATAGAGTGATCTCATTCGAGGAAACATTTTCCCAAGGCGGAGATATTGTAACACCTAGGTCTCGGAAAGAGCTAAATTTAGAAAGAACTAAATTAGAAAGGGATAAATTGAAGTAGGTACAAGTTAAACTTCAATTGTGAGTTTTGGGTCAACTTCAAACGACCATAACATTCAGTACATGATGAGTTAGGTGGCCTATAAGGTATCAAATAAAAGATCTTTGAGTCCTCTTTCGAAAGCCACCGAGTTTGCTAAATTACGAGGTTGGATGAAGGAGATATGTCCATTTGAGTACAACCTATCTAGTTAAGGCATTTCATCCATTTTAAGGAGGGTTATTTTGGTCTTTTCCTTACCCCCACTAGCGTAGATCATTTTTGTTAATCTTTTAGGGGTCTAAACTGATTGGAATCAGTTTTAGTAATTCCTAAACACGCTTAGGGTTTTTGAGAGAAGTTCAATAGGAGAAAAGAAGAACGTTCAAGACTCTTGCGAGCTTTGAGGATTTTCATCAAGAATTTGATTTTTTTGAGGTATGTAAGTTTTCATAGTGATGGTTTAGTTCACCCTCACGCCAATCATGAGTTCTCTTATTGAATTTGTCCATGAGATTTCGTGTATTTAAGTTCTTGATTAGTTTTCTTGAGGTTTTGGTCTTCATTCGTTATTAATGGAGTTTGAGGAGTTCTTGAGACGAGGGCTTTGAGTTTGAGGGTTGTTCATGAGAATACTTGAGTAGATTTTCGTTTACTTGTGCTGGGTTTATAAATCTATGGAATTTTTGAAGAAACCAGTCAATTTTCGGTGAATTAGGACCTGATAATTGAAAATAAAAATTCGTTGGAATGTTTTGGGAAAGGCCTAGGGCCACATACCCCAAATGCACCTTAGGGGCTGGCGTGGGGCGCAAGCACTGTTCCTGAAATAACCACAAGTAATTAGAGGCCTGGCGCGATGCGCAACCCCTCTTAATTTTACTTTTCAAATTAAAGTAAAGCTTAAGAGTAAACTTTGAGAAAGTCCTTTGATTCCTTTTGAGATGCCTTTCACAATTTCTTATAATTCGTTTTAAGACTTGAGTAACTGAGTATGAAGATGAGGAGAGTTGAGTTTATTTTTCAAAATGAGTATGAGGGGACTCAAAATTCCTAAGAATGTAACACTTTACATCTAAAATGAGAGAAAACTTGATTTCTAATGAGTTCATTAGGAGTTTTTGAGCATTATCTCTTTTAATTGATCTTTTAAGTAATTATAGCAAATTGAGGAGGAGTTATGTTTTCTTTATAACATATGAGTATGAGTTATCTATCTATCTATCTATCTATCTATCTATATATATATATATATTATTGGGAGTAGTATTGAGCAGCGATATGGGGATGACTTCAGACAACTCAAAATCCTCATAAACCATGTATGCCAACCTGGGTAAAGGGTCATACTTTTTAGATGATTCCTTATTAATTTTATGCATAGCTTAGTGGATCCACTTAGTTGAGGATGTCTTGTACTCGGGCAAGGTATAGGATAGTTCTGGCAGCGTGGATGAGATGTTGTATCATCACCTAGCTCATAGTGATGGTTGTGAGTTAGAGAATCTTCCAAAATAAGAGTAAAATGTGTAATATTGTATTTCTTATACATTGATTTATTAACTAATTTTTTAAAAGCTTTCTTCATACTGCATCTATATTGTTGCTTTTATGTTCAATTGAGTTGAGTATCCTTGAATTGAGTTGAGTATCCTTGAATTTAGTTGAGTATTCTTGAGTTATGTTGAGATGAGATGTGGTGATTATGTCCTTCTTTTCTATTAGTTTAGGCCTTATGTTATTGTCACTACTCAAGCCTACACCCTGGACGTGGCAGGCACTCGAGAAGCATTGTTTTCCCTCAAGCGAACCCTCATCTTAGCTGACTAGAAGCGGAATACTAACTCAAGCATACATAAGCATCAAATTAAAAGAAAAGGTTAGAAACAATTTATTGAATCTCAAAACTTTGCTGAATATATTGAGTATGAAACATAAGTTAAAAAAAAACATATGAAACTGAATGACTCTCCAAAATTGAATATCTATGAAGCCTCTACTATATATAGACGAGTGTCTGGACAATACCCATGACTACTCAAAATACTACTAATACTAACAATTCATAATATTGGAGTCCTCCGAAAGCAAGGAGACCTCAATCTAAAGCTGATGAGCGGATGAAGTGATCTTAAAAGACTCTTGTTGAGGATCCTAAGAACCTGTATCTTCCTCTATAAAGGATGCAGGTTGAATGACATCAGTACATTGAATATACGAGTAAGTAATATAGTTCAATAACAGATAACTGAACTCATATAACTTCAATAGATAAAACATAAACTCAACTGAATGTAACCGGTTAAAGGAATAAATCATTTAACACTTTACAAAAACCCTTACTCATCTCTGAACCTCAACATAATAAGTGATATCATAAAAATATACTTTTAAATTTATTTGGGAGATTCTCTAACCGACAACCATAACTATGACCTACATGATAATATATCATCTCACCCACACTGCCAGAATTGTCTTATACCTTGCCGGAATATAGACCATCTCAACTAAGTAGATCCACTAAGCTCTGACCCAAGGCACTTAGGATTCATCCAAAAAGTTTGATCTTGTACCCATGTTGGCATGGATCATGGTTTATGAGGAATATGTGTTGTCTGAAATCATTTCCATATCGGGGCTCAAAACTACTCCCAATAATATATATTAATGTTCAATGTTTAAAAACATATTCTTCCTCTATTTTGAGATTATTGCTCAAACTATCCTCTTAAAAGAGGTAGGTGGCCTTGAAATATCTTTGAACTCATAACTCATTTATAAATCAAACGTTCTTTTTTATCAATGTAAAAAAGTGATACCTTTGGGAATACTTAGTTCCTTTATACTCTTACTCAATTCATACTTGAAACTCTTTCTGAAAAATATATCAGAATAATATTGTGATACGATCATTGATGACTCGAAAAGTCATTTTGCATAAACAATGATGGTATATCTACATACAATACTGCTTAAACATTGATAACATACTCGACTGTCACACTAATCATGTTTTTAAACTCTTTCTCAAACTCATCTTTACTTTCGCAAAAACTCAGTTTAAAAAAATGTTGGATTTAAAAGATTCACAAAATTTATAACTCAAAATAGGGTTCATGCTGAAATATAGACATGACCAACTCAACTCAAGGACCTCAATAGCAATATAGAAAACTTAAGAACTCAAAAAAATAGAACTCAATGATACTACTCATCTAAAACATACTCAATTCATAGGGTTCATGTTGAAATATAGACATGAACGAATCAACTCAAGAATCTTAATGTATAACATGTAGAAATTCAATAATTTGGAATAGAATTTCAAAAAGAAATAGGAATTCAAAAAATCAAAATCAACTTATCGCAAGAATACTCAAATCTAGGGAAAGAATCCTAGATTACTCTTTTACTGATTTGAAAGTAGATGTAGGGTGTGATGACGAACTGGTCCAACACTATGATAGCCTTATATACCTGCAAGAACAAAGTACTTAAGGAATCTTGAAGAAGAACATTATTTGAAGCCTTCAAACCCTAGCTTGAAGGTAAACAATCAAGAAAACCTTTCTTGAGATTGTTGACTTAGTTTCTTGAAATATCAACGACCAAGAATTATGATTTTAATTAGTGGTTCATAATTTTATGGAGGAATTTGAGTTGGAACGAATAGAATTGATGGAGAAAGACTTACTTTGAAGAAGAATCGTGGAAAAGATTGAAATAATCTTGAATGGAGTTTTCTACCTTTATTTTTCCTTACGGTTTTGAGAGAGAAGAATCTGATGGATTAAGATATGAAAATCTGATTGTTTTGGATCTTTAATTAGTTAATAAATTCGTTTAGGGCTTTTTTAAAGGTAAAAAGACAAAAAGGACCCTTTTAATGTTTTCCCATCGAATAATTTATCACTACACTATAGCAGATTACTTAAATGGTATAACATTTTACTCAAAACTTGGATTGTTCCAAAATTGGTGGTGTCGGAAAGTGTAACGACCCAGGGGTACCCCCTAGACGTAACACGACGTAATTGACCCGAAGGGATCTTATACAAGCCTCATAGCATATCTTGAACACAAGAGCGTAGGAAAATAGTGTGGAATTTAAAACTTTTCTTACAATCGAAGTCTTTTATAAAATGAAAGAGAATCTATGACACTATGTCTCAAACCATCTATCATACTTGGAATAAAACTCTTGAAATACAATCTTATGGACATAGCCCTTACAACCAAAGTCTAAAACATAAAAGGAAGACAATAAAGGACATATGGTTGAGCCCTCGAATACAATGAGGACCCATCAATCTTCTTCTTCTTGATCTCCTGTGAAACTAGCCACGAGGATGGAATCCAATATCTCCAAAGCCTACACTTATAGAAAATGTAGAAAGATGGGGTTAGCACAAAAAGTACTAAGTATGGAAGCCATGCACAAAAACCTTAAAACATGCATAAAAAGGGACATTTCTATTTGAAGTCATGCAATATTCCATTTTTGAACATCATCTTTGAAATAGTTGGAGAATGCAACCCATAAAGTAACTCACATACATTTCATCATAACATGAGAGATATCATTATAATAACAAGCAGTCTCCAACATCAACATAATACAAATCCCAATCTTCAAAATACATAGCCTCCAATCATAAAATAATACAAATTCAAATACCAAGATCATCTCATCATGAAGTAATCATCACATGAGAAACCCCTAAGAACACTTATGCAATGTATGGTTGGCATCCCATAATACTAACCCTACTAAGTACTCCGTTGAAGCTACCTTAGTCATGCATTTTATCTGTAGACCTTACTATAATCAATAATCACAGATAAGGAAATAGTCATGTACATTACTTGATTTATAAGGAAAGTCATTCATAACAACTATCCATTCAACACACATGCATGCATTCAAATCTCATCATAACACAAAGGAACCATCCCACGACATCCTACTAAGTCTACTTGCGCAATATAAAAGTGAAGTCACATACCTACACTCTTACTAAGTAAAACTCATTAAGAAGTCATACTATAGTTCATGTCTCATTCATAATCTTTCTTATATAGGAAAGAGTATCCATAACCAACATAGACCATGTGAGCTACATGGAATTCGGTGTCATGTAACCCAACACCGAAAGAAGGTGTCCTACTTGCCTAAGGTAGAACTAAATGTATAGCTCTAACGTAGATCCACTAGCTAAAGACCTATGCGGGCATATAGTAATGGGATAGGGAGATTGCTTCTACAAACCCACCTTATTGCATTGGCGGAGGGGCTTCCATCTCATGAGTTCACTTAGATGACCCAACCTCTTGCATTGGTGGAAGGGCCTTTACCTAATTTTCTATATCCACTCGGTGCTAAGCATTATTTCCCAAATTGTATGTCATTAGTCTTGAATTGTATTTTCATGTATGAAGGAGTGCTCTACCCTTCATTCAATACAACTCATAAAATAGCTCATACATTCATTAAAGTGAAAATGTACTTTCAACTTTAGAATCATCATTAGTATGTGAGAATAACTTTCACACCAAGATCATGTGTTCTCATGAGAATGAACTTTCAATCAACACAATAGGATCATCATCGTCATGTACATTTCATGCATAATAATGTGTAAAAGTGCATATGAGAACTAGACTTTCAATTGACCCCATACGTACATCATAATCATGTTTATGCATGGTGTGTGTGTGTGTGATTGTCCTTGCAATGACACAACAACAACATTATCATCATAGACACTTCCCTCTCAGAGTTTTCATAAGAATGTACATGATATCACAATCATGCATAGTTCACATATATTATATTCAAGTATCATAGACCATGTAAATCAACACATCTAACACTCATCGTAATAGACATGTATACAATCATACTTCAAATAGTTCATTCATTGCATGTATAATCGCATATACTCATATTGTAGGTCATGTGGGTAAAGTCCTTCCACAATGGTACCTTAAACAATTCAACATGCATAATAGCTTCATTCTTAAAGCCTCTACATTTATAGTTCATTCATTTTAGCTTTTACTCTTAAAGCCCTAGAAGTCATCTTCATACTTCAAGAATTACTCTCAAGCAATACCTCACATGGTCATCATGTAAACCTAACTCTCAAGGTAAACTAACCACATGCTTCATTCTTGATCAATTATAGACATATAGCATCAAGTAAACTAAAACTCAATACTACTTCAACCATGATTCATCATCTAACACCTAATAAAATTAGTTCATGTCTACGAGTTTTGATCATAAGTGATTCATGTCTAGGTGGGCAAATCTAAGGCAATTCGTCAAGAAGTTCATCAATCTTAGAGGTTCACATCTAAACCCTCAATTTGCCTCTTTCATGACATAATCCTAGAATCTTAGGTTAATCAATAATACATGTAGAATCATACTAAAATCAAGTAACTACATCATAATTAAAAACCTCCACCTTTCAAGTGGATCAACAAGTTCATATACAATCTTCATCATCATATACAACCCTATCAAATTGCCTTTACAGGCAAAGAATCAAGATCAACCCTAACTTCTAGAATCACCATATTAGATAGAGAGATATCATGATTCAACTACATAGTAAACATAAACATAATCAATTGTTAATCTCCCATGATCAATCGAGTCACACTTAGTTCACTATTTAGGAAGAAGGGGAAATCATGGGTCCCGAGGAGATTTTCATTAAAATTCATCAACAATACATTAATACAAATCATAAATTATCATAATCAATCATAATAAACCTTAATTAAACAATTAAATTCGTTTTGGAATGAGACCCATGACTAGATTGGAAAACCCTAGATTTGGGGGATTTGAAAACATAATTTGAAGGGGCTTCTTGGTGATAGCTAACCAAGAAAGAAAGACATTCATACCTTGACTTATAATCCCATCAAATTCATATGAAAATTCCCTCTTCTTGAAGCTATAGCTTGATCCATTCCTTTGTTCTTCAATGGAGTCAAGAGAGAGAAATATTTGAGAGGGAAAAGAACTTTTGATTTGATTTGGGTTTTGGAGAATAGTGGAATAAATGAAATGTTTTAAGGCTTAAAACTATATATATTTATGATATAAACCATTTCAAATCAACCCCACTTAATAATAACTTAAAACAAAATTACTTAAAACCCCTCATTTTGGGCAGCCCCATCAGGGGCCACACCCAACTTGACGGGTCGTGAAGGGGGACCATGGCCCGTGGTGGCACCCGTGGTCCTCTAGGTAGTGTCTACCCAACCTTTCCAAGCCTTCATGAGGCAAAGGCATCTTCACGGCCATTTTTACGGGTCGTGGTCATGACCACTAGTCGTGAAGTGGTCCGTGGATTTGGGGCAGTAGCTTGGCCTCAAGGCCTTCCCTCGCATGCCGCCAAGTGATCTTCACGGACACTTCTACGGACCGTGGTAAAGACCACTGGCCGTGAAGTGGCTCGTGGACTTGTGGCAGTTCTTGGCCAAGGTTGGGCAGCTTTGGCCTTTGGCTTAGGCCTTGCCCCCTCGGCTTGGCACTTTCCCTTGCAACCCTTAACCAAACTTTAAAAGGTCGTATAAATGACGGATTCTAGCACACATCTTGATGTTTAACCACTATAATCCTCAACCAAAGCTTGGGACAACATTACACAATATGAAACCTCATTACAAACTCAACACGAAGTCCTTAGGCTCTAGTTTCACTTATTCATTTTACGAGTCGTTACAGAAAGAATATTCAAATATCTTTAATTTGATAGTTTATGGGCCATGTTACTCTTTATATTCTGCGAGAAATGATCGCTTGAGTGAAACTTAATTGGTAAGGAAACTTTCAACTCAACATTGTGCTAGGAGTTTGTAGTGACCTTAATTGATATCCAAAATCATTACACACTAAAGAATTTTCCTTTACACACATGGTCAATTTAAGAATCACCTTATATGACCTTACATGTAAATGAAGAATAGTTTAGGTCTTAACTTAGAAATTTTTGGGGTATTACAATATCTCCTCCTTGGGATCATTTGTCCTCGAATGATGGTTAAACTGAGAATAGAAGGGAAAGGAGTTACTCTTACTATATTTTTTACTTTTGAACTTGCCTACTAACATAGGCGAAATGGATTCATACTAAGAATTTGGAACTGTCTATAACACATAAGTCAAGAACAATATGAGTTTGAACATGCTCACACTCTATTTGAAGCTATTTGATACAAGGAAAGGATATATGGGCCCAAGGTAAGAATAGGAACACTATGCCTTGAGTGATATGACTGGTAGTTTTGAAGCTTAGAAATACTACTCAAATATGCTCTTATTTCCTATTGACACACCACATTGGCTTCAACTCATAGCTCCCACAAGGTTGTATGACTACCCTTACCAAGGTTTGAGTATAACAATATGCTCTTACTATATTCAAGCCTAACTCGAAATCACAAAGTACTTAACATAAAGTGATTATTCAAATCTAAATCACAAGATTCGGGTTCTATACCTCTATAGGAAATCTCATCCCAAGAATATTACTCCTTACCACAATGTCCAACCAACCTCGAGTCTTAATCAAGAACCATCTAATGCATCATGCATTTAACTATTACTCATGGTAAAACCTCATCCCCTTCTTCTTCAACATTTATAACCTTAGATGGAAGAAGAAGACCACCACTACCACAATTAGAAATATAAACCCTCTCCTTTTATCATTACTGGACTACTATCGACAATATGTTGTCAATACTGAAAAGGATCACTAATAAAGCTTTAGGGCTAATAAGCGTGATTCATTCAAGAAATATTATGTAAGAATATAAATTTCGTAACATTATATTGCTAGCCTTTGAGAGTAAATAGTGAATTTGCGAGACTGAGCATATTATGAGACATGAGTGCTTATATGAATAGGTACAAATCATAGGGCTGATATCTATAACTTTATAGAGTATGATCAAGATCAATGGGCTAAAGGCTTTGCCCCTCATTCTGGAAACTGAGCATAGATGTGAATCTCTCTAAAGTGTATGAGCATAGGCCATAGACACAATTTGATATGAGGAATATCAACAAGATATTGTAATAACTTCACTTGAGGAATACGCAAGATTATGAACATATTGATATATCTCTAAAACTCTTTCTGAAGACATCACTATCTCATCCTCGACACTTGACTTGGTTTCTCATCTTATCATCTCCCTTAGGTTTGAAACTGACACTTTAAAGCTATGGATCTATTCCATCATCTCCAAACGGGTTTACATTTGCTTATTCTAATAATCAAAAATTTCTTATTCAATAACTACTGAACTCTCCATATGCAGGTACTAAGACTCGTTCTAAGATCTCTTTCTAAGATGATTCTCTTAGCCTCTTCTCATTGGCTTATAAGACCACTTAATCTAAATATTAATAATTTGTCTTCTGCTTCTTAGCCTACTAATAACATCCTTTTAGGTTTATGTCAACCTCACTGGAGGAAGCTTTGAATATATTTAAGAGGCACGTCTATAAAATCATTTCTACCAAAATATTAAGGGTGATAAATAGTACATCCTACTCCACATTGACAACTCAATTATGCTATCCAGGCATACATGAAAATAATAAACTTAATTAGAACCTCATCTAACAATATACAAGCTCGGGTACACCTATTAATATTCTTGTTAATCTAATGACTTAGTTATAATACCTCATTTCTCTAATCTAAACGTCAGAATCCCACACTTGTATCACTCACATTCAATACAACTAACATCTTAATTCCTTACCTAATCTATGTGAAGTATGCCAGATCAGGTCTCAAAACTAGCATCATCACCCTCATGTTGTCATTCTCTTTATCACAACACTCATCTCAAATTAAAGATTAGTATCTATTACTAAACATGGATATCAATATCATTTCTCACACTCTATACTAACTTACAACTACTACATAAAATTATGAAACACTCACCCACTAAAACCTCATGACAAGTAGTCAATCTTTACCTCTCAATCTTAACATTTACAATTTACCGTCGCACTTCCTTTAACAACTTAAGTACTATTTACCCATTAGTTATACATCATTGCCAAATTAGTTATGTAACCCCCTGAATATTATGGACTCACCCTTAAAAATCATAAGCCTAGTTTAGAGCTATCACCTCATGGATAATCCTTCTCTTCTAATCCACACTTACACATGGTCATTAATAACACAATGAAACATCATCATAAACTCCTTTCTATTTAAAGTATACTTCTAACTCATCCATACCAGTAACTCTTACTCTACCTTCGATCATGAAATCTACACAAACTCATCACTTCTTAGTCTACCCATAAGGGAAAAATCCTCATTAACAATTTACCGGGTGCATGACTATAATAGCATAGCTTGCCTCATCACTATCTCCCTTTCTTAGATTACTGAACCTCTACATGCATTCTTCTAACTGTGAAAACTTTTACTACTACTACTTATAACATTGTAACTCATACTATCTTTCCGGTTGAAAATATTACCCAAGCTCTAAAACACACTTTCTTATAAGGTTCTCAACTGAAATAAAGTTTAAAGAAGAGAGTTTGGGAGTACATCCTTCTTTTAGCTCGAACGCACAATTCATATGAATAAAAGTGCATTTTTTCGAATCTTAACACTAAAGGTCACTCACTGGCTTCTCTCTAGCCCCTCTGCAGTCTCATGAATTTCTCAAGATTTTTGCGAGAGTAACTCATAAATAAAGATCTGGCTTTTCTGTATAACTACCTTGAGTATGGGGTAGTGGAATGAATATGAAAAATGCACGAGCCAGAATAAGTTCCTTAGGACACATTTCTATTGCACGATTAAGAGTATGAAAGAATAAAAACTTTTCATAAATGCATGTAGTCCCTAATCTATAGAAGTGGGACCCTCACAACCATAAAAAATATCCTACTTGACACGGCCTCATACACACCCTTGGACACTTGAACTTTGTGCTCTGATACCAAGTTTGTCACGACCCGAGCCTACACCCTGGACGTGGTCGGCACTCGAGAACCATTGTTGGTCCTGAAGTGAACTCTCATCTAGGCCGACTACATGCGGAAGACTAATTCAAGCATACATAAGCATCAAATTGAAATAAATATTTAAAAATAGTTTACTGAATCTGAAAACGTCGCTCAATATACTGAGTATGAAACATAAGTTTTAAATAAAACATATGAAATTGAAAGACTCTCCAAAATTTTCTATCTATGAAGCCTCAACTATATACAGACGAGTGTCGGGACAAAACCCACGACTACTCAAAATACTAATAATAGTAACAACTCATAAAACTGGAGTCCCCAGGAAGCAAAGAGACCTCACTTGAAAGTTGACGAGAAGATGTAGTGATCTCAACATACTCTTGTTGAGGATCCTAAGAACCTATATCTACATCATTAAAAGACGCAGGTCGAATCACATCAATACATTGAATGTACGAGTATGTAATATAGATGACTAAAAAATAACTGAACTGATATGACTGCAATAGATAAAACATAAACTATACTGATTGGAAAGGATTAAAGGAATAAATCATTTAAAACTTTACAAAAACACTTACTCATCTCTGAACCTCAACATAATCACTAATATATAAAAAATATACTTTTAACTCTATTTGGGAGATTTTCTAACCGACAATTATCACTATGAGCTAAGTGATGATAAATGTCTCGCTCAAGCTGCTAGAACTGTCATATACCTTACCGGGATATGGAACACCTTGATTAACGTTTCAAGGACACTTCTTCCAATTTTAGGTGTCAACGATCTCTAGTCAGTATATAACCCAACTAAATAAGTTGGGGTCAAATCCCACAGGGAGCGGTTTATGTTTAAGATTTAATTGGAAAGTACGAATATGTTCGAATCAGTCATAAGAATAGAAGTTCACCAATAAAAACATAATTAAAATCAGCAGGTGACACGAATGTCAAATGGGGGGTTTTGGTTGTGAAATTAAAAACTACAAACAACAACAAATAATACGAGATAACAGTAATGAGACAGGTTCTTGGGATGTTATTCGATTATAGGCTATTATAGACGAATGGGTAGTTGCAACTATTACAAAACGGCTACAAATCAGTGAGTAAGCTAGGCTACAAAAGAGATAAACTTTCTCTCGAACAATTTACCCGAATCAGGTTGATTTCTCTCGAACATCAACAAGCATGCAAAATAATAACAGTCCACACCTTAGTCCATTCACTCTCTCGAGCTGAATGTGTGAAAAATGGTTTAGGATTCACTCTCTCAAGTTGAACCCAGGCCAACCCAATACCCACAAACCATCAATCGAATACCTTAGTTCTAAAACCTCTTTCTCGAGCAACCCAAGAACACAAAGGTGGAATCATATTTGCAACTGCAATTCCTAAATTAACCCACAATAAATTATTGAACTCACCTTCAAATAGCAATTAAACTAACAATTAGCAACACCCACTAGCTAAATCAGCCCATAATCACATAATCACACACCAAATATTGGGGTTTTAGCTAGACATCATAAAAGATAAAAATTGTTACCAAATTGTGTTTCCATCAACTGGATAAGATTGATTTGGTCTTTACAAAATCTCAAAGACCCACTTCCAATTTTTTAAAAAGAGAAAAAAAAAAATTCTTCAAAGCTAAGGAAAACTTGTCTCACAGTTCAAAACTTAATAATAGACTAAGATATTATGATATCAGATAAAAATTGATACTAAACTAAATATTCTAAAATGTATTTATAGTCGCCAAAAATGTGTTGCGAAGAGCCACTCGGCGCATTAAGTCAGGTTCACGAATCCACTCGATGATTCGCCCTTTGGTCAATTCCATCGCCCTTCTACTTTGGCCTTCAGCATCCTCAAGGTCGGTAACTTTGGGCGATCAAACACTACATCGCAGAACCACTAGAAAATCCACCAACTGCTACTGTCTCTTGCCAACTTGGTTCTTTCCTTCAGGGCTTGGCACACTGGAACTTTAGGCGGTCAATGTGGCCACTCGGTAATTCGCCAACTGGACTTGGCTATCACCAGGCTCTCTTTTCTTCATTCTTTCAGCTCGCTTTCCTTTTTGCAACTTAGTGTCCTTGCTTTGCTCCTCAATCCATAATCCTGAATATCAAGGAATTTACATCAATTATTGGCACAAAATAAGCATTTGAGGACACTAAACCTATAAAAATAAAACCCTAAATGAGTCCAAATCTCGGACTGATCACACCTCAACTAAGTGGATCCACTAAGATTGCCCGAAGGCACTTTGGATTCACCTAAAAAGTATGATCTTGTACCCATGTTGGTATACATGGTTTATGAGGTGAGTGGTCTGAACTTATCCCCATATCGGTACTCAATACCTCATCCAATAGTATATACTGATGCACAATGTTTAAAAACATACTCTTCCTCTAAAAAGAGTTAACTGCTCTTGAAATATCTTTTAACTCATAACTTATTTAGAAATAAAAGTTTCTCTTTTATCAATATAAAAACGGATACCTTTGGGAATACTTAGTTCCCTTATACTCTTACTCAATTCATACTTGAAACTCTTTCTCAAAAATATATCAAAATCTTATTGTGATATAATCATTGTTGACTCGGGAAGTCATACTACATAAACATTGATGGTATATCTACATACCATACTGCTTAAACATTGACGGCATACTCGATTGTCATAATAATCATGTTTTAAAACTCTTTCTCAAACCCCTCTTTACTTTCTCAACAACTCAGTTTAAAACAAAAATGTTGGATTTGAAAGATTCACAAAATTAATAATTCAAAATAGGGTTCATGCTACAAAATGGCACAGTATGACAACTTATAGATTAAATTGGCAATAAATAGCCCACTTTTAAGATTTTAGCAAGAAAAAAACTTTGTTTTATTTATTTGGCATTTAATAGTTATTTTTATTTTTCTTAAAAAATATATTTTTGTTCCCCTTATTTTTCTCTAAACATGTTTGATTATTTTATCATTCTTATTTTATCTCTCCTTTTTATTTGTTAACCATTTTAAAATAGAGTTCTTCTTCTTCTTCTTCTTCTTCTTCTTTTGTCTCATTTTTCTCTTTCTAGAATTCTTTTTATAGTATATTTCTTTCTCTCTCAAATTTTCAATTCTTCTCCTTAATTCACTTTGTTATGAAAATTACATATAACAATATGTTTATTCATGCATACTTCTAAAAATCATGTATAATCTTGTTCTTGTTCAATTTATTGTTGAATTTCATGATTTGTAGAATTAAAGT
>JAJOOS010002800.1:0-32771 GCA_029582725.1 Solanum chiquidenum | reverse complement strand
GCTCGCCACTCTCCCAGATCTCGCTCGCTCACTCGCCTCTCTCACTTTATACAATTGATCTTTTTGTATATGTATACCAAAACATATTATATAACTGCTTTCTTTTGTATATGTATAACGAAATATACATATTTATGTTTGCTATGGAGCGCAATTATGCAAACTTTGCTATAGCATACAAATATAAATTTTGTGTTTGCTATATGTGAAAGTTGCTCTAAACCAAATAGCCAAGCGACTATATTTGATACAAACTATGGCCAATTCAGGCCATTTTTAGTTTAAAAAGAAGGGTTCATTTTTTGTGCAAGAAATTTAATTCACTGGAAATTTTACATAAGTTTCTCAATAAAAATTAGGTAGATAGACTATGATATCCAGTACAATCCAAATACAATCACTATAAAAAATAGCCATATATTTTCTTTATTTTACACGTTTAAAAAGTATATAACTACACTATATTAATAGAGGAGTATATAATATTCCTCGTTCCATACTAACTGTTTTCTATTAACCATCCTGGTTTCCTTCTCTTCTTCACTCCCTCTCCCATGTTTTTCTTCTTCTTGGACCAAATCTTCCATAAATATATACAGAAGATATGAGCGAATTTTACATTGTATATCAGTGTATATCGAATATATCTATATATATATATATATAGATGGATTAAACTGATAACAGAGAATATACACATTAATTAATATATATGGATATGCACCATTTATATCTGTGTATATTTTTGTAATTTTGAGATTTTCTTTTCTTTTACTTTAGTGTTCTGATGTTTTTGGCGAAAATTAAGTTAAATATACAAATGTATTGGATCTTCGCCTTTTGAACTCAATAATCTTAAATGTTAGGGTCCCACATACGATTGTCATGTATATTGTATAAATATCATGTAATCAATATGTTATTTCGTCTTCAAAATTCATACTTATATGTCCAATCTACCTCAACTCCAATCTTTTTGCACATCTGAATTCTAATAAATGCTAAAATATTAACTTTAACACATGCACTTGTAATTTATCGCTCAAATTTGAACATACTTAAATTTGACAATTCAAATCTAACTCGATTTTTTAGAGTGGTACAAAAGAATACTAAAATTGAAGAATAAGCTAGTGGAAGAGTAACAACAACAATATTGATAAGAAAATTAGGCAATGTTTGACTATCTACCAATATTCTATTCTAGTCTTCGAGATCTATAACTTTCTATTTAGGTTTATGTCAATGGTAAGTTGCAACTATGTCATGTCTTATTTAATCACTTATCTCCAATATTTTTTTAGCCTACTTCTACCTTTCCTCATATATACGAGAGTCAACTTCTCACACTTGTTCACCCAGACATCTATGCATCTTCTTTTCATATGCCTAATTCATCTCAGCCCTACCTCCTTTATCTTACCTACCACATAGGCCACTCTCATACTATTCTCGATATTTTCGTTTTCAATAACATCTCTCCTTGTTTCTTCACACACATATCTCAACATCCTCATTTTTACTATTTTTATATCTAGACGTGTGAGTTCATCATCAGCCAACGCTCTACCTTGTACAACATATATAGTTAGTTTGAATATCACTTTTATAAAATATATTTTGATATTCTTATCACATAAAACACTAGATATGAGCCTATGTACATTCCATTGGTTCGACCCAATAGCAAGTAGAAAAAAAATTTCATTTAAAGAAGGGAAAAAAGATAAATATACCCCCGAACTATCGTAAATGATATGCAGATACCCTCCGTCATACTTTTGGGACATTGGTGCCCCTACCGTCTAAAAACTAGAGCATATATGTCCTTCACTCTAACGGAAGACTAAATAGGGACACGTGGCACAATCTTATCCGTTGATAAATGTCGGATCGGTGAATAAGATTATGACACGTGTATGTCCGTTAGTATAAAGGGTATATATGCTCTAGTTTTTGGACGGCAGGGGCACCAATATCCCAAAAGTATGACGGAGGGTATTTGCATACCATTTACGATAGTTCGAGAATATATTTATCCTTTTTCCCAGAAAGTTAATTTTGATTAATATATTTTTTAAATTTTGAAACACCGAAAAAACGTTTCGTTGGTTTATTCTAGAATGGAGGGCGTATAATTTTCTCCGTCAGAGCATAGTACAAATTTGTCTTTTAGCACAACTACCGAGGACTGACGACAAACGATACTTATCCCGAGGACTGAGGAAAATTAAACTTTATATTTTTAGGGAAAAAAAAAATATAACACGTGAACAATAGTCTCGGCGCATTAGGGTAGATCCCAGATCTGGTGGAAGACCAATAAAACTAACTAGAACTGAGATCGGGATCCCCATACCAATCGGCAAACAAAACAACGATGTTTCTCTTGGATTGGTTCTATGGCGTTTTGGCTTCTCTAGGGTTATGGCAGAAGGAAGCTAAGATCCTCTTTCTCGGCCTTGATAATGCCGGAAAGACTACTCTTCTTCACATGCTCAAAGACGAGGTACTTTCTCCTTTTTCTTCTTCTTCGATTTCTCAAATCCGTGATTTCTGTTTTCTGATTGTTTCGATTTTGTGTTTGATTTTCCAGAGATTAGTTCAGCATCAACCGACTCAGTATCCGACATCGGAAGAGCTTAGTATTGGAAAAATCAAATTCAAAGCGTTTGATTTAGGAGGTCATCAGATCGCTCGCCGTGTCTGGAAAGACTACTATGCTAAGGTATTTGAAGCGTTTCTGTATCTAAATCTAATTCATTTTGCGGATTAATTTTGTACAGCCACTAATTTATTTGCGTATGTTATTTGGTTATTGGAATGAATGGTTGTGAATTGAGCAGAATTCATACAAAGTATGTGTAGAGCAACTTTAAATAAGTTTTGATTGAAGAATTCTATGAAAATGTGTGTGTTTATATACATAGATACATATATATGTGTGTGTGTTAAATGCTCCCAATATTGGTATCTATCTCATTTTTAGTATTATATTGCTGCTGCAATTGAAGTGCCAGTCACTTTTTACTGCGTTACTTCTCTGAGGAATTAAATGAAATACTTCAGAGGGCCATTTAGTACGGTTTCATTCATAAGATCTGGTGCTTAATGTCTGTTATATTGCAAGTCAGATATTTCTTGCTTATTCTTGCTGAGTTTGAGATTTATCTAGTTTGAAGTTTTACGTCATTTGTTCTTGTAGAGATATTTTTTTCTTTAGACAATTGAACATGGATAATATTGGAGTTAATACATCAAGGAGGTAGTGATTCAGATGAGTTAGTACCATAGGTTGATATAGTGGTTTGATTACTTATTGTGATGTAAAGCTGGATCTCTTGGCGATGATCACTAAAAGGATTAGAAAAGGGAAAATTCCATCAATCCTCAGTAGTATGAACCCTTTTTTTAAATTTGGTCATTGAATTTCCTGCAGCTTTTAGTAATAGTAATACAAGAATGGAACATTTTTAACTGTAAATTCCAGCAACAGTTTCTATACAAGGACTATCGACAAATGGATCGGTCCACGACTCTTTGTAAAAGTACTTTCTTGTCTGAATCAGTGGTTTGGACTTTGGGGTATTCCTAAAAAGACACATCATGGGTTAAGAGAGGACATTATCTCCTTCCCATGTGGGACTTGACCAGGACAAGGAGCTCAGAAAATGACATCTGTCCATCATTCCAAAAGATGGGTCATTTGTATTTAGGGACTGAACAACAAGTTCCCTTGAGGTGTTGTTCTGCCTGTACATGTGTTGTGAAGTGTTTTGTTCTTGAAGAAACCACTTACAAATTGACAAAGGATGAGAAGTGTCTAAGCTGCTTGATTCCCCTGTCTTACAATGTGAGACAAGGGCCAAAGATAGTGGCTTCATCAAGGACATTTTATGCCCTTAATCAAGCACGATATAGAAAAAGTTGGTGAGATCTGAAAAAAAATATGTAGCAACTATGAGATTCTTTCGAGGCACAACAGAAGGGGTGATTTTTTTATTATATACCATATTAATAGATCTATAGATCTATAACCCAACTTGTATTGTCTATGCAAGATGTTCTGGCAACTAGAATTTTGTAGTTATTCTGATATGACTCTCTTGACTGTTTTATATTTTTATTCTCTTCTAGGAAAGCCTCTTTTGCAAATTTGTTTGTTTGAATTAGGTTATAAATTACAAAAAGAAGAAGCCAGTAAAAGACTACTTTTATCAGGTAAAAATTTGAAGTCCTTCAGTAGTATGATTGCATGAAAATATGTTTCCTATAGTTGTAGCTTGCAGCCGTGAAACTACTAGATTTGCAACAATGAAACAACTGATGTTCAATGGTGAACTTATATAAGGTCTTCTTTGAAATACTAATTAAAGAGCTTGATTTAGAAATTTATCATAAATGTCTTCTGTAGAAATTAATAAACAGGAGATACTGTCTTGGATGTCAGGATTGTTTCAATTCGAACACTACCTGAAGGGGTTCAAGTGTCTGATACAAAAACTGAGAGGGTTCAACATCCTTCGCAAATATCTTTATTGGCCTTAGCATATAATGATGAAATACAGTTGCTGCATCCTATTTACTTATTAGCATTTTCCAAAAATAATCAAACAAGTTACCCTATAATATTGATGAAGTTTTTCTCCACCATATCTTTTTGTGTTTTGACGCCATGAAATGTGGAATTATGAGCATGGTGGACTATTGAGAATTTTTCATCTTATTATCTATGAGATAGGCTGTTGCCTCTGTTGCTTTTTATAAGTAGCAATATATCCCAAGTTGGAAATGATGATGAATACAAGTCCCAACTCTCGAAGAGTAAAATTGGGACATATTGATAGAAGGTTAAAGATACTATCTTTTTGACTTGAAAATTATAAAGTTATTATTTGTTAGCATGTAGCCTTCTTTAAAAGACCCCATAGAAGTCTTTTGGTAGTGAGAGTTCAATAGGAAATGGGCTTTTTCACCGGCTATATTAACTGTCTTAGTTCCATACACGTCAAAAAGGATTGCATGCTTAGCATGCATCAAAGTCCAAAATCCTTATTCTCATGTAGTAGTATGTATTTCCTTCAAGTCATGCGTAGTATTATATGGGTAATCCCTTAGCCCTTATCGTAAAAATTACGTGTCTTGTTCTCTAGCTCATGAAAAGATTCTGCACTCTATTCTATGTTTTGTTCATCACCTAATAAATCTCTACAATGTAAGAGATTTCTACCACTACTTGTCTTATTTTTACGTACAAATGTTCTTTATGTGTGATCTCTACTTGGATTGTGGAAACATGTCATTTTATTTTCATTCTACTTATTTATTGGTGCAAGATGTAGATGTTATCCACCTTCCATATAAGGGAGCCTTTGTAGCCGTTGATCGATCATCTTGTAAAAATTATGTTGTAATAAAAATGTGTTCTAGTTAAATTTTCTTTTTTCTTTCTTTAAAGAGCTAAGTATTGAAAACACCTCTAAACTTAGCGTGAATTACTTTAGTCCCCCTCTATTTGATTAAGTAATTTAAAAACACTCCTCTTATGCCACACGTCATCCACCTGTGTGTATGTGTGGAGTTCTCTGCTCATGTGGTGTACACAAATATATATAGTAAAAAAAACATTTGACAATTAAATGCTGAAATTTAGCAATTAAAGAAGAGAAACTTTTGTTAAAAAAGTATTTTTTCCTTACCCTACCCCATCCAGTACTCCCCCCCCCCAAAAAAAAAATAAAAATAATTCTTCTTTTCCGCTTTAATTACTAAATTCTTAGCATTTAATTATTTAAATGTTTTTTTAAATATTTGTTTTATTATCTATGTGTATGCTACATCAGCAGTAGACTGTACCTGTATGCTTGGGTGTATGACACGTGGCATAAGAAATGTGTTTTTAAATTACTTGATCAAGTGGATGAGTGTTTTTAAGGCTGTCAATAGTTGGGAGACTAAAGTAATAATTCACGCCAAACTTAGGGTTGTTTTCCATACTTATGTCTTCTTTACATTGTGACTTATGAAAGGTTGATCTTTATTTATCTTATATGTGTTTATTATCTTGCATAACTTTTCAGAGTTAAAGCTTAGCCCAGCAAATTTTAGTGCCTTTGTGAGCTAGACAAGCCACTCATGTAGGAGGGCTTTTTGCTTCTATAATTTATTTGCTCAAATTTTTATCATTCTTAGATTCTGGGTACTATGCCCTTCTGTGTGGTCAATACACTTTATTGATGTGGGATTTTAGCAAGATCTTTATGGATTCATTGAAAAAATTGTTGATAAATTAGGACTCCTTGATTTTATCCAAAAAGGGGGTGAAAGAAGAGCACAAATTCGTCTGGAATGTACAGCAACTCTTATTTTAGCTACATCTTCTTTCCTGAGATCTTCATGGTTTCAAAAGAAAAGTTTCTGGTGATTTAAAACTCATTTTTCATGTACATAGTCTTGATCTAAGATTAGTGATAGACTGATATGTTGTAAGTTATTAGTCCCTCTTTTTCTAGTTAGTTTTCTATTGACCTCTTCTTTAGTTATATAACGGTTTCTGGTTGGACATGAGATTTAAAATATCAATTTAGACTTCTTTACTATGTTAGTTATAGTGACAGAAAATGTCAAAAGTAATGGTTGAAACAGCTAGAGAAAACATCACATTAAGGTTCAATTTTTTTGTTTAATGTGTTTGGATTCTTGAAAGTTGTATTAAAATGTACTGATATGAAACATTTTGAAACTTCGTAAAAATTGTTTGTATATGGAGGAGCAGAGAGGTCATCTTTGATTAAGAACATCCTTGGACCAACCATGTTCTCTATAATTAATATTTTACATGCGTAATAATTACTCTTAGAAGCTTCTAAAAGACAAATGTGCAAGAATTTATGTGTGAGATTCATGTCTTTCTCCATGCACTAATGGTGCCAGAATTGTACAACTGAAACCTGAAAGCTATACGTGGAGCACTTGTGCATTTTGATGGACAAGTTAGGTAAGTTTGGGGTTTAGAGCCTAATAGAAGTAGATTAATTAACTTCTATACAATCATTTTATTACAGCTCTGTACTATTTACTGTTTTTCTCCTTGCGTTATCTTGCACTTGATGTTTATGGGAATTCTGTGCGTCATGTAAGCAGTTACGTTTTATAACGTTGGAGCCTGCTAATCCTTTTCTTACTTTTTGTCATGTTTGTAACTTGACACCTGCCAAAAAGATGATGTGAGCATTCTCTTGATAAGCATGAGCTGCGTTTTGCAGGTTGATGCTGTTGTATACCTGGTAGATGCTTATGACAAAGAGCGCTTTGCTGAGTCAAAGAAAGAATTAGACGCACTGCTATCTGATGAGTCCCTAGCGACTGTTCCCTTCCTCATTTTGGGAAACAAGATAGACATACCGTATGCTGCCTCAGAAGATGAGTTGCGTTATCACCTTGGGTTGACTGGTGTCACTACTGGCAAGGGTAAGGTGAATCTAGCTGATTCTAGTGTTCGTCCCTTGGAGGTGTTTATGTGCAGTATTGTACGCAAAATGGGTTATGGTGATGGCTTTAAGTGGGTTTCGCAATATATCAAGTAGTTTATATCATTTGCATATGTACCAGAAGTTGAAGCAGAATTTGTCCTCTTTTATGCTTTCGTACAACTATTTTTTCCCGTCTGGAAAAGATGGAATCTGTTCATTTGTTCTCAAACTGATGAGGTCTTTAGTACTTATAAATTGTATGCATCGAGCATCTATTTAGCGTGATGAGAAGCTATTTATTGTTGGTGTAAAATTTAACTATGGCAGGAAAATTGTCATACTCCAGATTATTGGCTTCCAACTCTTAGGACCCATACTGTCCGCTTCTTCTTCAGCAATTGTCTGCGTGATAATATTTTTTATCTGTCTTGAACTTTAATGCCCATCTCTGTCAGAATCAGAATATTGCTAGAACTCTTAAAATCTTTCGGTTATGCTTATGTTTTGGCAAAAGAATTCGCATTCACGTATACTTTGTTCAAGTTTGTGAATTATGTATTTAGGATTGTCTATTTTTATATAATTTTCATCTACATGTCATTTGGTGCCTCAAAACATTTTGAGTCTTATGACACAAGATTTGCCCTTTATGACATTTAGGGATTATGTGCTACTCAGAATGCCTGCATATAGTCCCTTGACATCAATTGAAATAATAAGCTGGAATTCTCAATTAGAATTTTCGTAACTAGGACACAACTTTGAGATGAATCAGTTGGAGATGTAGTTGATTTTTTGTTGAACGGTTCCTCATCTCTTTCTTGGTTAGGTAAGACTCTCTCTCTCTAAGTCCAACTCCTTGTTGAAATTAAAATAATTGCGTGTTGTCAGATTGAATACTCAAAGCTCCATGAGATCATACAGTAAGGAGGAGCAGGTCAACTAGTTTTATCTTAAATTATTTTCATTTTCTTGACATTCTTTGGAGTCATTACCACCAAGTCCACCATTATTATGTCCTTCACAAAATCACAAGATGGAGCGGTTTAACAAACTTTTTCCTTAAATATATATGTACTTTACTATCTATTACTACTATATTAATGTCCCCTTTTATTCAATTCCTATCTTAAATAGACTTCTCTAACCATCACCAACAAACTCCAAAATGGGAAATTCTATTCCACAGGGCACAAGCAGGGTTGTTTTCTCAGATGGAACGGTTCATTGTTACGACAAGCCTTTAACAGTTGCAGAGTTGATGCTGGAACATCCCCAGCAAATGGTGGTTGAATTCAAGCCGATCGCAGATGGGAAAAGGCCGATTCCATTGCCTGCTGATATGAAACTGGAGAAGAACAAGGCTTACATAATGCTTCCAATAAGGAAAGGTAAACCATCAAACTTGTCATCTGAAGAAGCGCGGAAAATTCTAGCAAAAACAAGCACTATGCTCAAGTCCAAATCTCTGTTAGCTTCGTACACCGGGTTTTTTCCTGTATTTGCTCGTATATGTCCAGCTGCAGTATCATCATTGGGGAATGGTCGCGATCATGTTCTTAATTCGGATAAAAATCTTTACTTGTTGAAGAAGGAAGAAGAAGAAGAAGGATCTAAACATGATTATTTCAGTGATGTTATTGAAGGAAGACCTGAATTCTTAAGCAGGCAATTGTCAGGAAAAGGATGGAAGCCCAGTTTAGATACTATTAAAGAGAGGAGCATGCAAGCGAAAATTCGCCATTGGTTGTTTTGATCCCGCCTTTGTCCAATCAAATGCTGCCATGTCATCGTTTCTACTTCTTTTGGTTTTCTTTATGTTTTGATTTTCTCTCTTTTAAATTCCGTGCTCCATGGATTTTAGTCTTAATTTAATTTTGTGACTTTGAAAAAATCCATGGGGTGTGGTGAAGTCTTAGTCAATGTGTAATTTGTAGTAGCTTTCAATGCATGGTGTGATAAAGTATTGTAAATGCGTGTTAAGCTGTCGTGGTAACGTATTATCTAAAGTTGGAATTAAGGAGAAAAGGGAAGTAAGTAAATCAACTAATGAAGAATTAATTAAATACTCCTAGTATGGTAGTAAATTAATACTACATTTGTGGTGCTACACGTACATTTATAATTAAACGAACGATTTTCTAGTTTAGACCAATTCTACCCAACTATATATAACTAAATGGGGGTGTCATTCATTTTAAATTATTTACGATGAATTCGAAGTCCTCTATATTTTTCAGTTTAATTCACAAGAAAGATCGAAACAAAATAAAAACACAACCAACGAATGATTTTATACTTTTTTTTGGAGTTGAATACACAATCTAATAGCTAGATGCAATGCAAGCATATTGTTTGACTTTCATACCACGAATGATGAAATTTACCAACAACAAAAAATAATAATATTTGGATGGAATATGAGGCTGAAGGACGATTGAATTATTATACATTTTTTTCTTTTGGTGTGTGTAATGATATTAAATCAGCTCACCAATCTGGTGAAAGGAACTTCTATTATATTCTAGCAAAGATTCTGGATAAACACTGTATGGATTTTTTTTTCTTAAAGAAAGATTGTTTCAATAATTTGATAATATAATTTAACTTATTAATCCGTCTAATTCAAATTTACATCAAATTGGCCTATTAAAAGAATGGGTGGGTGGGGGACACACCTTATCAGAAAATTTTGTTCTCAAAATTTGTAATCGTCACATCTAATTAAAAGTAGAAGAATTCTAACTATCTCGTTAAACATGAACAACTTATCTTTATTTAACAACACATATATGAATAAAATCCACCTTCTCTTCACTCTTATTGATCTTTGATGTTTCATTTTATCAAAAACTTAATTATAAATGATAGGTCAACATCATATTATTCACGGAGAATTGAATGAATTAGAATCAATTTTGCTAGATATTTTTCTTGAGAAGGAGAATCCGCGTTTATGTATTGACCAGTTGTGTGGAAGTGAGCATGTTTATGTTTGTCATATTGTTAGGAGTATTTAATTAATTCTTCAGTATTTTGCGGTACAGTTAATTAATTATTATAGTTATTCGATTTCGACTTATATATACTTGTGTAATAAAAAAAATACAATTTCATTTTCAAGAAATATCTCAATTATATCATATTAACACCTTATATAAATGAGTACTAGATATTTATAATTTTAAATATACAATAATATTTGTTTGACTATTTTATAATTTACAGTTTTCTAAATATATCATAACATTTGTGTTGATACAAATACATGCAACTAAAATTGATCTGTAAGTTTTGACTGGTAATTAACTAGCTATGCAGAGACGTAGTCCAACTACACCCTTTCTCTATAAGTGGTTGGTTGTTAGACTAGGTGCTCCTTGATGTTAGGTAAGTAAATTTGTATTTTTCTTTGTTATTAATAGTAAAATGTTCATAATTGTTAACAAAAAAATATGTGTGTTGGTTGGTTGAAAGAGATCCTTTCGCTCTTAATTAAAAGACTCGGTTTAAATGTAAGAAATAAAAAAAATTCTAATAGGAACACTTTCACCTTTACGCTTGTATGAGTTAAATTTCATTTACTTGCACTTAGTGAATATTTTAATCTTAATTATTCTGATTTCATCCATTAAATTTATTTGTTTCAAGATCTAAAACCTAATCATTAAGATCTAATTAAGAAGTGCATTTGTTTTTTCTTATTTTACAATCACTTAATGGGTTTGAAAAGTTTAAATGGTTAAAATTTGTATCCAAGGCTTAATATGATGAATATGTCTATTTAAAAATTTCTTAGATGGCAATTCACCGTTATTTGATCTACTTTCGCCCACCGCCCATAACTATCACCACCATCAATCACAACCATGCACCTATCATATTCCACAACCATCATCCTTAGCCTAACCATATCACTACCGTTAATGATCACCCAAAATCAATCGTCATCAGCCATCATTTACAACTATCATCATCAACCATTATTATATCCATTAAATACTACCAAAAATTATAGGTATAATTATAAAAGATTGTAATTGAGGAACATTAAGAAGTATAAATTAGGGATGGGTGAGTGTTAATTCATTTGAATAAAAATCATAACCACAAGAATAATAAGACGTAAAACTCAAACCACATTTTAAAATTCTGGCTTTAGATAACTAAAAGCAGCATGATTACTAGGGTGAAGGGCCATTACTCTCCAATCACCACTCTCAAGTGGATAACATTATTGATTGTTCTTAACTCTAAGGATGTACTCCCTCCGTTGTTGCCTATTAATTTTCGAGAGTCAATTTAATTAATTTTAAAATTAAAATATAGTAAATTAATTTAATTTTTAATATTACATTTAAGACTTCCTATTACTTTCTTCATTTTCTTTTATCTGTTCAATTTATATTTTGTTGCAACGACGTGGCGATTCTTCATGGGACGTGACAAGTAATTACCCTTATTAGTGATATTTTAGAAGTATAAATTTTATTGCTAGTATTTCAATTAGTTGAAAAAATTGTTACTTAATAGTAATTTTTTCAAAACAAGTTCTAATTAATTACAATCTCTTAATTTGCTAAAGTAAATCTATAAAATATAAAAACACATATTGTTAATATACTGAATAAATAAAAAGGAATTATGGGAATGAAGATGGTCCTTAATTATGTTTTACCACTCAGAATTATGGAGTGGATAACAGATTAACCCTAATTGGCACCTATTGCCTATTGGTGTAACAACCTCATCACTTTAATCCTCTAATCTTAATGATATCAGTAATAATTGCTATGTAATGAACTATGATTAAGGTTAGTCACTCAATTATTATATTTGGTAGACGGTAGTTAGAGAAAGATAGGCTAAAAAAAAATACTACCATCATTATTGTACTAGCAAATCAAGAAATTGGTACACACATGATTACCAAATGTGGATTGGATTAAAAATGCTCCCTTATTTGTTTTGCTTATTTACTCTATTATATAATATAAATATTTTTTACTTTTGTTTGTCCATCTATATCTCTATATAAATATAAAGCTGGATATAGAAAAGGTGATGTCGCACCTTTCTATTGTCAGCATTTGAATTTATCTTTTTTCTCATATTTTTGGACATTTTTAATTTTTAATTGCATTTTTATTTCATTTCTGCTACTAATTAAATGACTACAAATAAAAACTTCATATAATACTCAATAAAACATAAGATTGCAGTAAAGGCCAAATTGAATCTGATTGCAGCCCACGTTGTGTCATTCCTTCATTAACCTTGAAGGATTTATGAAAATAAACAGATAACAATAAAGATGAGATCATGGAAATAAAAAAAAAATATAACGTAAAAGAGGAATCAAAAAAGGGTTAAATAGTATTAATGATTATTATTAAAAAGAATTTATTATTCAGTTAGGTACAGTTAATGTATATAATACTCATTTATTTATAATTACACTTAAATCCGTTAGTATTTTTTATATGTTATGCTATTAATTTTTTTTATCACTATAAATACTAATGAAAATCATTTTCACTTCATAACATTCTTCCTTTTTCATTCAATAGTTTTCTTCTCAAATCTTCATTACAGCAACTAATTTACTCCTTCATTTGAAATTATTTTTCGAGAAAAAAAGAAGTTCTTTCTTCTTTTTTTTTTTTTTTGCTTTTGCCACCATTATTAATATGTCATTCTTGTGAATTTTTTTTGTTATTAGTAAAAAAAGAAGAATGGCGTATGACCTTACTTGTGAGAAGTATATGTACAATTCAAGCTCGAAAAATAGTTATTGTTACCGATATATCAAATTTATTTCTTTAAGTATTTGTTGCAAGTTTGTACATAGTTATAATGTAGATTTAAATGTAATAATTTTATTTTTTATGGGGTAAATGTTCTATTATAAATTCTACAAATAATTGTATTAATTTCTTATTGGATTTTGATAATTCTTACAAGCTTGAAGAATACGTTATTATTAGCTATGTATCAAAATTTGTTATTCTTTTTAAAATTAAATTGTTGCAAGTTTGTAGAGAAAGTGTGTAAGTAGTTATAGCGTAATTGAAATAAGACTTGAAAGAATACTTTAACATTAGCTATATATGAAATTTGGTTATTATTTTTTTAATTAATTTGTTGACTTGAAGAATACTTTAACATTAGCTATATATCAAATTTTGTTACTTTTTTTAACTAATTTGTTGCAAGTTAGTACGTAGTTATAATGTGAATTGAAATACAATAATTTTATTTTCTAGGTAAAATTTCCTAATTATAATTTTAGAAAGGGAAAATACATAAAAAAAACTCTTGAACTTGGCAGGAAAACTTACATTAGTACTTTAACTATACGGATGTTTATTTACCCCCCTAATCTCATTTAAAGTGAATAAATACCCCCTTAATGCTGACGTGGCATAAAGAAAATAGTCAAGCGCATCTTTCTTTTTGATTAAAAAATTAGTCCCACTAATATATGTATTATATAATTAAAAAAGAAAAAAAAATCACCCACCCCTACTTTCATCTTCTCCAAACCCACCCACCCCCCAATCCCCTTTTTCTTCTTCTGCAAAACCCTCTAGCCCTTTTCACTTATTTTGAACCCCTTGTCTCGCCCCCTTTCTCCTTCTTCGAACACCTCATTGTATCCTACCTCACCTGCATCTTAATCTTCATCTTCTTTTTTTTCCAGATCTACTAAAGAGAGAAAAATCATTAAACTTTCTTCCGATCAAACTTGAGAATTCTGTCAAACAAAAGAAAATTTCATTAACACATTTTTATGATTTAAAAAATTATGATTGTTGTATGTCATGAAAAAATAAGGTTTTTGAAGATGGAATATTGGAAAGGATTGTTTTTTTTTTTTTACTAAAGGGTCGAATTCATCTACATTTTCAGTTGATTTATTTGTCCTCAAATACCAATGAGAGCAATAAATCGGTCAAAAATTTAATGTAGGCCCATATTTGTTGCAATCTCACATCAACGGATATTGATAGAAAATGTATGAGAATTTTCTCAAAAGAAATTGGTGAAATTGTTAGAAGATATTGAGGTTGAAAATAGAGAAGTCATCAGTGAAAATTAATGATAATCAAGCAAGAACTGAGAAAACACTAATGGAGGTGGAAAGTAGTGCATCCATTGGCGGTGAGAGAAGGGGAAAAAATTAAATTTTAAAAATTGATTTCTGACATGGGAGAGAGAAGAAGAAGGGAAGGAAAATAAATAAATTTTTAAAACTGATTTCCAACATGGTTCTGATGTGGCAATGATGTGGCGTTGATATGGCAATGACTTGGCGCGTGTGTAATATACTTGCCATGGTGAGAATGGTTTTGTATTCAAAGTTAGTATTTATTCACTTTAAATGAGATTAGGGGGGTAAATAAACATCCGTATAGTTAAAATACTAAAGTAAGTTTTCCTGCCAAGTTCAAGGTTTTTTTTTTTTATGTATTTTCCCTTTTAGAAATAATTATATTAATTTCATGTTGAGTTTTGGATTATTTTGTACATGTTTCCGAAACAAATGACATTCTTAGAAAATATGGGTATCTCTTTCATCTCAAAATAATTTATCCTAATTAAAATCATGCAAAAGAAGAGTGATGTGAAACTTTTCTTTGCCCAGCAATTTTATTAATCTTTTTATTTATTTTTCTTAATTATTTTATTTTAAATTTTCATCTTTATCTCTATAGTTTTTTTGTATTATACTGTAACGTAACTTTGCTAACTGAGAGAGAATTATAACAAACTTGAAAAGCGCATTATTAAGAATATTAAAAAAGTTTAACATTTGAAATCTTGCTGGATAAATCACTATCATTTACAAATCACAAGTATTTTAATATCTTTGACTCATCTATTTACCTAATAATTTTTTCTTTCTCCTACCAAATAAAATTTAAATATTGTAGCAAGCCACACTTTATATGAAAGCTGACATGTTAAAAATTAACAATACATATAACATTTAAAAATTTTTTAAAACAATCAGCATTATAGTTTATAATAACTATATTAGTTAAATCAATTTTAAAATGGGAAAAGGCTCAAATATGCCATCAAATTTTCAGAAAAGGCTCATTTATGCCATCCGTTAAAAGTTTGGCTCGTCTATGCCATTACCGTTTAAGAAAATGCTCATTCATGCCATTATTTTTTAACGGTGGTTTTGCAAAACCATTTTTTACACGTGACAAATTATAATTCGGCCACGTCATTATTATTTTTATAATAAAAAATCAAATTTCAGAATTTTAGTTTTTTATTATAAAAATAATAATGACGTGAATTATAATTGGACACGTATAAAAAATGGTTTTGCAAAACCACAGTTAAAAAATAATGGCATGAATGAGCCTTTTCTTAAACGGTAATGACATAAATGAGCCTTTTCTGAAAGTTCAGTGGCATATTTGAGCCTTTTCCCTTTTAAAATTAATAATAAATTAATTAAAATGAATAATCGCACCGCACAAAGCGCGGTCAAATTTACTAGTTTTGATATATAAGAGAAGGACATTTCTTTTTCATGTTTAACCTTGAATATTTATCACGCATTCTTCAATCATTACCTAAGACTTGAGAACATATATCAAGTATATTGTTGGAATAACTAGTAGTGATGAGAGAATAAGAGATTAAATGTCACAACTACAAAATAACTTTTATCGATAATAAATATGCACATTAATAACTAGTATTAAAACTTTTATCGACATTAGTTATTTGGCATTGGATCCAGTATCATTATAGACTTGAGGGATATTTATAAAAAGTGTTAATTGTAACTAAAAAAACATATATAGTGGACTAGTGTCGAAAACAAAGTTATCAAGCTTACTGAGCCTCCATCAATGGGGGTGAGATGAATTCTGTAAACTGCAATTGAGCAGAGAGATGAATTGAAGAAGATTAATTGGGGAAAAGAATAGTATCTTATTCCAAGTACTGTCATCCATATATATACATGTATGAACGTTTAAGCAAAATATCTAATCTACACGACTCAATTCTAACTGACTCAACTAACTCTGTATACAACAATAATTAACTGGGTCTACCAATCTGATTCTCTAACTAACTGAAACAGTGCTAACTAACTGAAAGATGTATCATCTCAACACCCCCTTTCAAGTTGGAAGTGAGGATGTCATAGCCAACTTGCTTAAGAGATGTGTGTGTTTAATTCCTGTGAGAGCCTTGGTTAGAATGTCGGTCAACTGATTTATAGTAGAAATATGGTGCAGAGATATGAACCCATCTTGTAGCTTATCTCGAACAAAATGACAATCTACCTCAATATGTTTAGTTCGTTCATGAAACACTGGGTTTCGAGCATTATGGACAGCAGATTGACTATCACAAAACACTGGAGTAGGATCAGAACATGGAATGGTCAGTTCAATCAAGAGCCTTCTAAGCCAGACCAATTCTCCAACAACTTTCCTGATGGACCTATACTCTGCTTCGGCAGATGATAATGACACAGTTTCTTGCTTCTTAGATTTCCAACTAATAGGACAATCTCCTAGTAGAACGAGGTATCCACTGACTGATTTTCTGGAATCTGGGCATGAGGCCCAATCAGAGTCACAGTAAGCCTTGAGGTCATAGTTTGGAGCATTTGACAAAAATAAACCCAAGGTAGGATCAATTTTCAAGTATCTGAGGACATGTATGGCAGCCTTGAAGTGAGGTTCTTTGGGACATTGCATAAACTGGCTTAAGTGTTGTACACTATAGGCAATGTCTAAACGTGTGTTGCTAGGAAAGTTTAGCTTGCCAACTAACTTTCTATAGTGAGTAGGATCAGGTAATAATGCCCCATCTGAAGCATGCAATTTGACAAAACTATCAAGGGGAGAAGAAACAGGAGAATATCCAAGACAATCAAAATCCTTGAGTAGATCTAATGTGAATTTTCTCTAAGAAATAAGAAGGCCATTAGTTTGATAGAGAACTTCCAGTCCCAGAAAATAGTGTAATTTGCCCAAATCTTTGATTTTGAACTGAAGGTGCAGGAAAGACTTAAGGTCTTGAATTTCCTGGAGGTCATCTCATGTGAGGATAATGTCGTCCACATATACAACAACAAACACTGTTGAGGATGATGTGACTTTGTAGAATAGGGAGTAATCACTTGCTGAGTGAACAAAACCTTTTGTGCAGAGAGCTTCAGTAAGTTCCTGCTAGCCTGTTTCAAACCATATAGAGATTTCTTTAATTTACAAACCAAATCAGGACTATCAACATGCAACCCTTGTGGGACTTTCATGTAAACCTCTTCATGTAGGTCACCATGTAAGAATGCATTATTAACATCTAATTGATGCATGCCCCAACCCTTTTTGACAGCAATACTGAGCAATGCCCTGACTGTAGTCATTTTGACCACAGGTGAAAAGGTTTTTGTGTAATCAATGCCTGCTTGTTGGGTATATCCTTTCACCACAAGCCTTGCTTTGAATCTTTCAACACTGCCATCAGCTTTGTGTTTGATTTTGTACACCCATTTACAGCCTATGGTCTTCTTACCTGCAGGCAAAAGAACTAAATTCCAAGTGTGATTAACATGTAGAGCATCAAATTCTTGGGTCATGGCTGCTTGCCAAGCAGGGTTCATGGTAGCCTCCTCATAAGAGTTGGGCTCACTGTCATGTGAAAAACTTCTCAAAGACTGCTGATTGGCACAACTAAGAGTAGTGAAAGGAATATGGTTTCTATTGGTAAAAAGAGCATTCAAAATACTGGTAGGTTTGACAGAAACTTGGTATGTTAAGGTAGGCATTGTGCAGACATAGTCTTGGAGATATGAAGGTTTGATATGGGTCCTGGTAGATCTTCTAGGTTCAGTTGTGATGTTGGGAGGAATAGGTTGGGTGAGGTGTGTGGTGGCATGAATAGGTGAGGTGGCATGAATAGGTGAGGTGGATGATGATGTTGTAGTGGCAGGAGAATTATCACTATGTGTAGTTGATATAGAAGTTTCAGTACCAGATAATGGTGAATGCATGTTTTGAGTGTGAGTAGGAACATATATAGGAGTAGTATCCCAATGAGATGGTACGAATGGAAAAACATGCTCATGGAAATGTACATCCCTAGACACATGTATATTTTTAGTAGCTAGATTGAGAACCTTATAACCTTTTGTGTGAAAAAAGTACCCTACAAACACATGAGGTGTAGCTCTAGCTTCAAACTTATCTCTGTGAGATTTGAGAACTGTAGGATAGCATAAACAGTCAAAGGTTCTTAGGTGGGGATATGTGGGTTTTTTTTCATAGAGTATCTCATAAGGGCATTTGTTTTTTAGAATGACAGAGGGTAGACTGTTAATTAGGTAAGTGGCTGTGAGAAGACACTCTCCCCAGTATCTAAGAGGTAATTTGGATTGAAACATGAGGGATCTAGCCACTTCAAGTAGATATTTATGTTTTCTTTCCACCACACCATTTTGTTGTGGTGTGTATGGACAAGATTTTTGGTGAATAATGCCTTTAGACTGGTAGAATGTAGAGGCTTCATTGCAAGTGAATTCCAGTCCATTGTCTGACCTTATGGCCTTTATGGTGACATGGAATTGGGTTTCTATTAGTTGGACAAAAGATTTGATGATTTGTAAGGTGTTGCTTTTGCAGCTTAACAGGTGTACCCAAGTTGACCTGTTGTGGTCATCAACCATGGTAAAAAAATACTTGTAGTGGTCATGTGTTTCCACATGATAGGGCCCCCATAGGTCTAATGTAAAAGATCAAAAGGTTTACTGGAGATTGAGTTACTGGTAGGAAAATGTAGTCTGGTTTGCTTGGCCATAGGACAAATTGTGCAGATAAAAGGTTGTTTGGGAGCAAAACTCACAGGGATGTTAGATATACTTCTCATTTTCACAAATGGTATATGTCCCAATCTATTATGCCACAAGTAATCAATACAAGTATCAGATGAACCAACAACTTTATTATGTGAGCATGAACTGTTTACAAGAGATGGGGAAATGGGAATGGAGTTGCTGGTTGTGCAGCATGTATCTTTATTACTGCTAGTAATCAGATCAACAGACCTTGTACAATCAGACACAGAATCAGAATGCTTACAATTAGATACAGAAGAAGGAATTTTACAAGTAGACACAGAACAAGAATTACTGACATTATGAGACTCAACAGAATTTGAAGTAGAACTGGTGAATTGACACTTTGAGCAAATGTAGTACAATCAATTCCTTGCTCTACCAATCTCTAGAGGCCTCTTCATTGAAGGGGACTGCAACACGCACGAATAAGTAGAAAAATTAACAATGGAGTTAAGTTGAACTGTTAAGGAATGAATGGAGATGAGGTTATATTTGAAACTAGGGACGAATAGTACTTTGTTTAGAGTCAACTTTGGGCTCAAGACAGCATCACCAATCTCAGTTACTTTCACTTTATAACCATTAGGCAATGTGACTAAAAAAGGATAAGGGGCAAAGGTCTAGTGTTAGTGAGGAGTTTTCTATCATATGACATGTGATTTGAGGCACCAGAATCTAAAAGCCAATACTTAGCAGAAGAATTGAAGCATTTACACGACAAATTACTCATTATCTCTTTATAAGTAGAGCAAGCCAATATACCTGCAAAGTTTGCAGCCCCACCAAGATTGTTTGAGAACTCAGGATCATTTTCTAGTTGAGAATTTTCCAGCAGTTGCAATAGTTGGCTGAGTTGTTCCTTTGTCAGGTTTTGGCCTTGATGCTGCTGGTAATTGTCATCAGTCTCAGACCCGACTCCTTGGACATTTGCTGCTGAACCTGTATTTCTCCCCTTTATGAACTTAAAATTTGTTGGGAATCCATGCAACCTGTAACATTTCTCCCTAATGTTCCTTGACTTTTTGCAATAGTCACAAAACAAATGAGAAAGTTTGTTTGTATGTGACTTATGTGATGATTGATTGGCTCTGTATGCATTACTTCCACTCGTACCAGCATTTGTTTGTTGAGCATTGGTGTAATAGCCTTTTGAATTGTTAGCATTGGTGTGTTGAGTGTAGTTTGTCCTAAAATTATTTTTTCCAGTATTGTATACACCAGCATTTAGAGATGTGGACTCCATGAGAGAATGATTTGGAGGTCGGACTTCTCTTTGCTTTTCTTCCTGAATAAGAATGGAGAAACCTTGTGCTATAGATGGGAGAGGGTTCATCATTAAGATATTACCCCTCACCACAGTGTAGATCTCGTTGAGCCCCATCAGAAATTGATTCAATTGTTTGTCTTGTTCAGTTTTGTGCACATTTGTCTTTGTTCCACATGTGCAGGCACAACTGCATGAAACATTCACATCCAATGCATTTAGCTCTTCCCACAACCGCTTCAATTTTGTATAGTATCCGATGATGTCAAGTGTTCCCTGAGTTAGATCAGTGATCTCCTTTTGGAGTTGATAGCGCTTCGCACCATTCGGTTGATCGTATCTATCCTCCAGCTCTTGCCATAGTTCCTTTGCAGTGTTGACGTATTGAAGTCTATCTGCGATGTCCTTGGAAAGTGAATTTAGAATCCACGAAGTGACCATGTCGTCACATCTCTCCCATTGCCCATAGGTCGGATCTGTTGCAGCAGGCTTGACGCATTTCCCATTGATGAATCCCATTTTATTTTTCACCGAGATACCCTGTAGAATTCCTCTCCTCCAAGATCTATATCCAGTACCGTCGAAAACGACCGGCACAAGTGTAGATCCATCACTTTCAGTTGGATACAAGTAGAGTGGGTTAGTTCCTGTATGATCGACTTGAGTTTCTGTATCAATTTGAGTTTCAGTGGAAACCATGATTTATGAATGAAAAAAAAAATGATCGAGTGGATTCGTTATGGAGACTGAGATTTATGTGAAGTAAGCTTGAGAGAGAAACACATTGTGCTCTGATACCATGTCGAAAACAAAGTTATCAAGCTTACTGAGCCTCCATCAATGGAGGTGAGATGAATTTTGTAAACTACAATTGAGCAGAGAGATGAATTGAAGAAGATTAATTGGGGAAAAGAAAAGTATCTTATTCCAAGTACTGCCATCCATATATATACATGTATGAACGTTTAAGCAAAATATCTAATCTACACGACTCAATCCTAACTGACTCAACTAACACTGTATACAACAATAATTAACTGGGTCCACCAATCTGATTCTCTAACTAACTGAAACAGTGCTAACTAACTGAAAGATGTATCATCTCAATACTAGTGAAAATTAAGCTATTATTATTTATTAATTGTTGCTAAAGATAATTTTTTATGTAGTGTGTTGGATTGAGAAAAAGACCGACGTGCAGTAACCAATGTATACAAATTTCTTTCCACGAAATTCTTTGAATTTCAAATTTCAAACATATTTTTAGTGATTCTTTTCATTTTTGTAAAAATACGATTTGATTCACCAAGTTAATACACCATATACGGCCACAAGAAAATGATCAGTTATAAATAAAACTATGCGAGTGTAACGATCCTTTTTCGATAGTTATGAGGAGGCTAATGGTGAAAGAATTTGATCAGAATTTTTTTTCGATAGTGACTTAAATATTTTTAGGCTAGGCTAGGCTAGTCTCAAACGGAATCTGAGTGAAGCGGGATCTAGGGGTATTGGGGAATGGGTAAGGTGGTATGTCTAAGCTTGAATTGTGTTTCCTAGTAGCTAAGACATTAAGTATTAATCCATAGGGCCTTTCAGAATCAAATTCGAGTTAGTTAAATTCCCGATATCTAATTTGGAGTAAAAAAGGTTAATTTAGAACGTCAAGATTTAAAGGTGTGTTGTGAAATGGGGGTTAGGAAAAGGATTTACGAGGTTCTGCCTCCATGCCAACTTGTAAGCCGTTATAGAGGGGATCACGCCGCTATAGCGGGATGAATTAATTCTTTGTTGAGTACAAAAAATCTTTGTTGAGTGCACTTGTTGTGTACTAATATTGCACTTGCTCTCTCTTTGTTGAGTACATGGAATCTTCAGGTGGCTGCTTTGCCACTTCAACTATGAGACCTCCACAATCTGAATTCAAGGGTGAGCCACTTCTTCCGGACCGCAACAGATTACTCTCTACTTTGTTAGTCCATTATTCGGATTCAATCGTTCTAGACTAATGTTTACTTTCTTTTATTTTGGGCATCACCTATTCTAGAATTTTAAATGTTTTGATGTTTTGACTTTCAGGTTCTAGAAAGTTTATTTGGCATTTGTTTCAATTGTCCGATTGAGTTTATGGTCATTTAAATGTTTTAAGACGTTTTCCTAGTGTTTTTTTATTTATTTATCATTGCTTGGTTCTAAAATGACTTAATGGGTTAGTTGAGGTCGGTAGTTAGTTCTCCCAGCAGATGATTAGTATGGGTGTCAGTCACGGTGGGTCAAACTTGTAACAGTGAGAGTCCTATTATCCTTCTAAATTTATTTATTTTATAAAGAATTATTTACAATAATTTTGAGAAGGTCCTGTTATTCCATAAATCTATTTTTTACTCATTGCTTAAACCTATGAAATATTTTGGTCTAATTTATTTGTTGACTAAGTGTAATATTCAATTATTGCAATTGTTTTAATGTAGTTTTTTGATTTTTTAAAATTTAATTTCGACTGTGATTTTGATTTAGTTTTTATGCATTTTGATCCACTGAATTGAATAAGAACGATAACTTGTAAATTTTTATATATCAAAAAAATAAAATAAAAAGTTGCGAGAAATCTTAATTTTACAAGAATGATAGATTCATAAATGAAGAAAATAATTTTGTAGTTTAACTATGCAATAACATCATTTTAATAGATATAACAAGCTAAACAAAAAATATCGTGCACTGTTGATCTAGAAAGATCATTTACTTTATTATTTCAAAAATTTTGCATTAAAATTTATTAAAATAAAATCTAGAAGGTCAAAAAAATAGTCAATTTTGTCATTAAATGATAAAATCCAGAAAGTAAATATTTAAAAAATATGAATCATTTAGAATTTAATATAAACCGACAGGATAATTAATTACTAAATCAATAATTAAATTGTGTTAATTTCATTATAGCTATAAATATATATTGAAAGCTTAAATTAGCAATTTAACATTCACTAAAATTAAAAAGAATTTGCAGAAAAAATAGTGAGAATGAGCAATTTTGGAGCTAACCCAAATGATGAGCTTTCCTTCTACAAGATTGTTTTGGATCCTCAGATGGAAGAACTGGTAATCTTGCATTCTCAATTCTAGAATTACTATTAATTTTTATTTTTTTGCTTTTATATCTATTTTCATAAATTTAAATTGTCTGCAAAATATTTTTATTTATTTATATTAGATTCAAATCGACAACATGCTTTTTCATGTTTGTTTGATTTTACTCATGTATATACATGTACGAATATCTCTGTTGACTGATGGTAACTTCACTCTATTAAAATTGATAAGAATTAACTCTATTTAGTATTCGTTGTAGATATACAAAATTTTATTGAAAGTGAGTAATTTCAATTAACTTTTTTAGATCTACAGATTTTATTTATTAAATTTCAATTGTTATTGGAGATAAATTTATTTTTTTATTTTTAGATCTAGACAACTGTTCCCTTTCATGTTTGTTTGATATTATTCATGAATTACACAAGTGTAGCTATATGTGTTGACGGATGATAACTTGACTTTACTTAAATCGTTAAGAGTTAATTATCAACATTAATTTTAGATCTATAAATTTTATCGAGAGAGAACATTTTTATTTATTTCTTTTAGATCTATAACTTTATTATACATTTAAATGTTAAAGAATATGCTTTCGTTCTCTCTTCTAGGCTAGGGATTTTTAAATCTAACCCTATATAAATAAATGACTCACACCTTAAAGTATAGAAATTATATCAATTTTTTATTCAACCTTATAGAATTAAGATTGCTCCTCTTAATTAGAAAAAAGAATGAATTGGTCTTTTTTTTTTGGTTCACTCAAGGAATATAAATGAGAAAGACGTAGAAAAATTATTCTCTGTCTAGAGATATAGAGATTTTAATGTCCAATATTTCATAATTAATTCACAAATTACATATGTATAGATATTTGTGATAGGTGATAACATGACTCAGTTTAAATTGTTAAGAGTTATTTTTTATTAATATTAATTTAAATTTATAAATCTTATCAAGGGTAACCAATTTTAATTATTTATTTTAGATGCGTATATACCATGTGTTCCTCATATCTTGCTTGATCTTACTCAATGATTACACATAAGAGTCGCCTCTTTTTATTGTTAATTTTAAATCTATAAGTCTTATCATATAGAGTACTATTTAGAGGCAAACATTTCTTTATAAATCGAGCTTTTATTTATTTATTTATTTTTATATCGATAACTTGTTTAATGAGTAAACATTTTCATTTATTTACACATAGCCTCCAAACAACATGCTACTCACATGCTTATTTGATCTTATTCATTTATTACATGTGTAAAAATTAATATGCACAAATATTTTTTTTAATAAGATTTTCATGAATACTTGTTTTTAAAATATTTAAATCTATATAGTGTTCTACACTACATTCTAATTGTTGACATTAAGCATGCAACAATTATATTGTGTTGATATCGTGTTTTTTTTTCTCCTTATTGTAGAGAATTCCATCGAGTCTTGTGAAGCGTATAAAGGAAGAAGCAATGGGAGAAGTAGTGCTAAAAGGTCGTGGTGACAAGTGTTGGAACATAAAAATACGAGATGATGGAAATGCGATGTTCTTCCATGATGGTTGGAAGGAATTTGTGTTGGAGAATCATGTTGAAATGGCTGAACTGCTATTTTTCAATTACGATGGAATGAAAACGTTTACTGTACGCATTTTCAACAAGAACGGATGGGAGAAATGATTGATATTGTTCAAGTTCAAGTTCAATAGGTGAAAAGACTATTGTCTTTCACCTATTGATGGTTAAGGAGAGAATATGTGTTAAAGACTGCTTTTTTTTATCAAAATCATGTGAGAGTGATAGTACTCATTTAAACATATATTTTCGTATTATTTTCATTCTAAGCTATTTGAAGGTTTTATTATCTTCGTTAAACTTAATGTAGTTTAATTTATTTTCAGTTTTACTCATGTCTTAGTGCAATTTTCAGTTTTGTCTTCATTTTTTTGTGATAAATTATTGACCGTGATTTTGCTATTGTTTTGCTGGAGTTTTTCTACAATTTTAATACCATTTTGACTCAATTTATAATTTAAATCCTAACTCATTCTTGATAGATTCGACCAACTAAAATTTAAGATTTAAATGATAAACTGAGTTAAAATTTAGTGAATATCCTAATTGATAAGCTTAGCTAGATAGCGAAATTAGTGCCATGTGGCCTGCCATATCACTGTTATAAATTCTTAAAGATATTTGTCTAGTCTCTTGAGTTAACGGCGCTCCAGTTTTTCAATATTATTTTTTTCACTTTAAAAACACAAACTATTTTCCTTCTAGCATCAGTCACCAATCACGGTCACGGATGGCATCACAGTTTACAAGATTAACATTCTCTTTCTATATTGGTCAGACGCAGCTGGGACTTTGATGCCCAAAAAGTATAACTATATTTTATATAGTAATATAGAAAGGAGGGGATATCTAAGTGGAGATTTCATTTTTTTTTATTTTTTTATTAAAAGAATTCAGAAAAATAAAAATATAATATCGTAGATTTTAACTTAAAACTTCAAAGAAAATTTTGAACTTCGATCTATCAAATCAACCTCTAGTCATATATTTAGGAATTTAAAATTTATATACATAAAAAAATAAAAATACATTCAATATATAAATATTTTTTTATCAGGTTCGGATAAATCCCTCGCGATTTTGCCACGGGCATGATGACTAATTAAAAATGCAGTGAAGGAAGTGGTGGTACCTTCCCAAGAACACCAACCTCCAACTTGTGGAATAAAAAAGACAGACTAGTGAGGAGTAGAAATATTGTCGTCCATAACCCTGCTACTATCCTATACCATTATCTAATATTAACACTAATATCAAACAAAAAAAAATAGATTTGTCAAGATTAGATCTGCGTACAGATTCGACGCAATATCAGATAATGATCGTATTTATTGCTAGCGTTTAATAGCGTTTTCAATGTATGTGTAATTAATACATGTATTCATTATTCATAGTATATCTTATTCAATATTATTGGATGTGTAACTAATACATATCAATTCATAGTATTATAATAAAGTTTATACATACATGAATAAGCTAAGTCTGATTAAAGACAAAACTATTCTTGAATATACCAATTCAAACTATGGATAAAAGAAATCACAAACATTACTTAAATTCATTATTATTTTTATACCTCCTATCAAACACTCTCAGTATTAAGAAGTTCACTACCTTATTTAATATCATTCAAATTGTTATCAATTTACAATACTTTACTTCTTCTTTTTCCATAGAAAAGAAATATTTGACAATGGGGTAGGGGTGGTAGTAATTGCCTGAGTGAAGCAATGGAACAATAATTGTATGTAGGAATAATTAGGCATGGGACCTTATATTGCTCTCTTCTGACCCCTACCCATTTTACATGTAATAATTAATCAACTCTTTTAAGCAAAGTTAACTAATATTGTAATATTCATCCCTTCTCTTTAACGCAAGTTTGTTACAATTTACAAATGTTTAATAACTCATCAAAGAGAGAGAGAACTTAATACAAATTTGAGATGGAAGCATGTTTAACTTTATACGTGTTTTTACCAAAAAATAAATACTGGAGTACTATTTTAATGAATTTAGTTACTTGAATCTCTTATTTATTCAGGAAGACATTTAAGATTTAAACTTAACGATTTCAATATTTATTTAATTTTTTTATTTATATTCATTGAGACATTCAAGATTTAAACGTAACGATTTCAATATTTGTACTTATGAGTTACGGGGTAATTTTTTTTTGACAGCCACTCATGTGTTTACTTTCCCGTGACGACTTCAGAAATTAATGGTCTTTCTATAGAAATAGAAAATTGTTGGAGTACTTGTAAAATTAAATCTCATGATCATGATTTCTTAGCTGTTAAAATCTTGTCTTTTTATTAATTAAGTTGTTGAAAATTTTGAAGGAAATTAAGGCATAATTGCGTACATATATACATATGACTTTCCATACATTTATGGTTTATCAAAAGTATAAATAAATTTAAAAAGAAATATATATATTTAACGAAATTTAGTCCCAACCTTCAATTAAGTATTTAATCCTAACCTTCAATTAAGAGAAAATTTGAATTAATTTTATCTTGATTTATTAAGTTATTATGTAATTTGGGACAAGTATTTTTAAAAATGTGATCAGTTAATATGAGACAAAGAAAGTAAGATTTTCTTTCTCTTTTTAATTAACTTCCTCACCAACATGCATTAATATTTTTCATACTGTGTTTAGGCCTTTAGGGTGAATTTATAAAAATTTAAATTTTATTAATTCAATAAAGAAATATATTTAAAGTTATAATTCATATTTATTATTTTGATATAATTATATTAATTTATGTTGTGCGTCATAAATATTGAACTGAAATTAATCGAGTATGCTGAGTATGATCCTCGATATGCTAACTTATCGAGATCTTTATTTTATATATTCTTGCTTCTCCTAGTGGCTATGCATTTATTACATTAATTCACCCCCTCTATAGTACATGAAGTACTTCAATTTATGACATGATGATTTCTTTTTAATCCATCCCTTCTCCTAGTGGATGGGTTCAAGTTCTCAAATATTTTTACAAATTATATTTTAGTAAAGTTTTACTATGTGTTTGATTGATCCCAAATTTTTTCAAAAATATTTGATTATTTCAAAAAATATGATTTATACTCGTAAGTTTTAAAAATTATTAAAATTATCCATAAATTTATATTATTATTTTATAATGAATATGTTCCGTTAAAAAATAACGTTATAATATAATTGATAACAATCAACAATAACAAAATAACAATATATGCAAGACAATACATTAATCGCATATTCAAACTTGTCACTGATTTAGTTAAAATTATAACCCATTAAACACAAATTGTTCCTTTTTCTCAATTTTATTACTCAAATTAGAACTCAAACTTTTTCGGAGGAGGTAGTAACAAATATTAGTTGAAATTAATAAATAATGGGTATTCTTTTATAAACTATAAAAAGTTTGGGTTAATTTTAAATTTTTTAAAATTCTCAAATACTAGTTGGGAACTTGACAAATATATTTGCCAATTTATATGACCAAACCCCACTTCTCAAATTTTTTCCAAATTTTTCTCAAGTATCTTTGAGCCAAAAGGGTCCTTATATTGCTCATGTTTATTACTCTTTTCATTATAATCCACGTGACATAGATTGAAATTTTAAAAGATAAACTAAAAAAATTATCAAAAGTTTTTATATGTCTTCTATAAATTGTTAATTACAGATCAAAGTTTTAAAATTTTAATTGTATGACAAAAATTGTGACGAAGGAAGTACTATATACATATTTGCATATCTCGTCAATCCATGATGTTTAATTCAACAATTATATTTCCTGCATTACCACTTGGCCCTAGCCCCGCAACTGCCGCTTTAAATGTTTTGAAAAACTATTTGAACCCACCTCAAAAATTAACCACATAGCCCTGTGTCCATTCCCCCTCTCAACGAGTTCATGATTTTCATTAAAGCAACTTGAAGTATAAAGAAGTAAACACACACAAAAATCAAAGTTGGTTATATATATATATATATAAAAGATAATTCTAACTATAAATAAACAATATAATTTTCCATCAAAGGAGATTCGAATGAACCCCTAGATCTTTACTAGCTCTGCCTCTGTACACAACTTAAACTCGCACCCATCCCGCACCTTAATTTGCCATTTTTAGTGCAGCATTGGTGATGATAATGGTAAGATAAGTAGTTTTGTAATAATAGCTAGGTGGTGGATGACGGAAGATATTTAGTGATAGAGGGTGGTGGTAGTTGAACAAGTAAATTGAGATCCTAATTATGATCTAGATTGGAAAAAATAATTAAAAGGACTTTATTATATGTGTTAGTTATTAAAATTGGAAAGTATTCTGCGAGGCTATATATCAAAAGTGATTTAGTTAAATAATACTAGAGTACTAGTCCACATCCCTTGTTCAACAGTTCTTGCAAGTTGTAACCTCCAACTTGCAATGTTGAAAAAAGAAACATAAAAAACCTTATCCTATGTATAAGATTCTTGTAAACAGTGAAACAAAGCATTATGGGTATGACCTGATGGGTCATGAGCCCTTCGATATATTTTTAAAGTAATGTGTATAGTTCCAATTTCTCTGTTGCATTTTTATAACAATTGATTGATCGTAGCAAAAAATTTAGAAGCTATAAGACACAAGACCTTAATTAAGATGAAAGTGTTAGTTATACATTTAAATTATGCGTGAAGGTGGTATTATTCTTTTGAACTTATTATTTACCCCTTAAAACTATGTGAAAGTCGAAATATCAACTTCATAATCCGTAGATATCAAAAAGATTAATGCATCTTCATATATACAAAAATAGTGCAAAAGTGTCATCCAATATGTAATCTTGACAATTAAATTGAGGGGTAATATGACCTTGCATAATAGACTGTCGCATAAATTTAGATATGTAACTAACAATTTTAAAATTTTATATACCCTATCCCAATTTAAAACCAATGCCCATATACTCAATGCATCATTAATTCCATAACCACTAGCCCAATACCCATGTCCTCAACAAATCAAAAACCTCTGTTCTATATAAACCCCTCTTTTTTTTACATCCAAAGCTACCTCTCACACAATTTGGAACAACAAATATTCCCTCTTCCCCACAAAAATGAGTGGCATTAACAAATTCATTTTCACTTTCCTTTTCCTATTTGTTTCTATTCAAGCAGCTCGTCCCCCATTCGCCTGTGACCAAAAAGACAGAGCAACTAAAAATTTCCCGTTTTGTCAAACAAATTTGCCGATTGGCGACAGAGTAAGAGATCTCATCGGGCGATTGACATTACAAGAGAAAGTGAAATTGTTGGGGAATAATGCCGCAGCAGTGCCGAGGCTGGGTATTAAAGGGTACGAGTGGTGGTCGGAGGCGCTTCATGGAGTTTCAAATGTAGGACCAGGGACTAAATTTGGGGGTGAATTTCCAGGAGCTACTAGCTTTCCGCAAGTTATAACCACTGCTGCTTCTTTTAATGCTTCATTGTGGGAAGAAATTGGACGGGTAAGAATTCAGATACTACTTAAAATAATGCCATTTTCTCGTGCTCTGTTTTAGGGAATAGTATTCTCAATGTTGGGACTTTTTTGTGAAAATCATACAAGCTTAACTGAAAACAGATTATATTAAGAGTATTGTTTTTTTTTTTTTGCCTAATTTTACCCAATAAGTTCATGTAATTTCATTGATGCAGTAATTATTATCTGGTGAACTAATACAATAGTAACCAACCTACTTGCACATATTAAACACGGAGTAAAAATTATGTACAACTAATTAAAATCCAAGTAACCATACTTTTTTAAGGTTAAAAGATAATCTTTTCGTTACTTTCTCTATGGTGGTTGTAGCTCAGTAGAGATCTTACTATTTTTCGATTCTTGCGCCTGCATGGAATTGCTGAATATCGGCGGTGGCCATTTTTAAAATTTCAGATTTTGATATGTTCCAAATTATTTTGAAGTAAGGGACAGGTTCCTATCTGAAATAATTACAAATTTATTATTTTATGTAAAATATTTGTTTCATATATAATTTAATATAAAGCTAAAAAAATTATAATGCATCACAAAAGAATTGACCCTTTATCCTTTGATTATTAATCAAAGAGAATATAAGGGGAGTAATTAAGCTAAGAGAAACAATTATTAAAGGTACATTTTGGTATAAAGTAGAGGTTAACTTTCTTGTTTGTGCAAAGGCCAATCAAAGTTTAAGAAAAAGTTGGCAAGTGTGTTGAAGGGTCCCTCCCATTGGCCATAACTTATTGGACAGTGACTATATATAAGGGCATCAAACCAAGTTGCAAATTTATCAGAAAAGGCTCTGTTTTCTATATAAGGTCACATCCCTTTATAAATTCCAAAACAATTTCTATTTCAATAATTTAATAGGCATTTTGGCCATAGGATAAATCTGTATTCATTTATAAAAATTTAGTTCATGATTTCAGATTCTTCAAAAAAAAGTAGGCTTTTAAATGTAAAATGTGGTCCATTAATTTATAGTTTGCAAAAGAAGATCCATCATTTTAAATTTTACAAAAGAAAAGTACGCACGCTTGACGTGAAGAGATGGTATGTACCGAAGTATATGCAAATATAGCTAGTTATTATTATTATTATTGTTATCAGTGAACCTTTGAAAAATTATGTGTACTTATTTAAAAGATTATAATAGCAAATATTTATTATAAAAGAACTATGGAGATATAGGAAGTTTATTAATGTGACACCTATAGGCTATAAGGATAAACAGGAGTCGGTATAAAAATTGAAGAAGTTTGGATAGTTTTCACAAATTGTGAAGTTTTCATATTTATAAGAAAAGAGACAACAAAATTTCAATTTTCAATCAACCTGATTTCAAATTATAATTTAAAACCATTTCCAAATAGATCCTTAGGTTCATTCTCTCAAACTTCAATTTGAACAAATAAGAAATTTTAAAAATTAGTTTGGAAAGTATTCCAAGTTAAATATATAATTTCACCTCATAGATTTGTCTTATGGACCTTATAATCTAATTAGTTACATGGTGTGATGCAGGTGGTATCAGATGAAGCAAGAGCAATGTACAATGGAGAAATGGGAGGTCTGACATATTGGAGCCCAAACGTAAATATTTTGCGAGATCCAAGGTGGGGAAGGGGACAGGAGACTCCCGGTGAGGATCCCGTCGTAGCCGCTGTATACGCTGAGCGTTATGTAAGAGGTTTACAAGGAAATGAAGAAGGTGACCGCCTCAAAGTAGCAGCATGTTGCAAGCACTATACGGCCTACGATCTCGATAACTGGAGTGGAGTCGATAGATTCCACTTTAACGCTAAGGTAAAATACATTGCGTTTATATTACTTTATTATGACAAGTCAAACACTAATAATTCATGCATATAACAGGTTAGCAAGCAAGATATTGAAGATACATTTGATGTACCATTTAGAAGTTGTGTTAAAGAAGGTAAAGTGGCTAGTATTATGTG
>JAJOOS010002799.1:0-42243 GCA_029582725.1 Solanum chiquidenum | reverse complement strand
TGGGGGCCATCATAGCGGTGTGCGTACAGCCGCTAAAGTTCTCCAAAGTGGATATTATTGTCCATCCCTCTACAAGGATGCGCATGAATTTGTGAAGAAATGCGCTCAATGTCAGAAGCAAGGTGGAGTGTCTAAAAGACATGAGTTACCCCTTACTCCCATTTTAGAAGTTGAGCTATTTGATGTTTGGGGAATCAATTTCATGGGCCCATTTGTGAGTTCCTTTGGTAATAAGTATATCTTGGTCAGTAGATTATGTTTCTAAAAGGGTGGAAGTTGTTGCACTTCCAAATAATGAAGGGAAAAGTGTGGTTCAATTTCTGAAACGCTACATCTTTGCTAGATTCGGCACTCCTCGGGCTATTATTAGTGATGGTGGATCCCACTTTTGCAACAAATGGTTCTTATTTGCATTGAGTAAGTATGGGGTGAAACACAAGGTAGCGACTCCATATCATCCCCAAACAAGCGATCAAGTTGAAGTGTAAAACCGGGAGATCAAGAGCATTTTGGCTAAGACAGTGAATGCTTATACGACTGATTGGTCTCAAAAGTTTGATGATGCACTATGGATGTATTGCACCGCATACAAAACTTCAATCGGTATGTCTCTGTATCAGCTAGTTTTTGGGAAGTCTTGCCATCTGCCAGTCGAGTTAGAACACAAAGCAATGTGGGCACGTAAAGCTCTAAATTTTGACAGGACAAAAACCTCAAAAGAGAGAGTAGAGTAGTTAAACGAGTTGGATGAATTCTGGTTTAAAGATTACGAAAGTTCAGCTCTCTACAAGGAAAAGATGAAGAAGTTGCATGATGCAAAAATACTTAAGAGAGATTTCAAGGTGGGAGATTGGGTGTTACTATACGACTCCCGACTTAGACTCTTTCCCGGAAAGCTCAAGTCCAAATGGTCAGGACCATTTAGAATGACAAGAGTATTCACCAATGGTGACATAGAAGTTGAGGGTCAAGAAGGACCTGCATTTAAGGTGAATGGGCAACGCTTAAAGTTATACTTTGGATAATGCTAGGAGATTTCTTTGATTGAGGTGGTGTACCTGGAAGATGACTGAGAGCATTTTCACGTCATGTCGCAACGTTAAATAAGGCGCTTCTTGGAAGGCAACCCAAGTGTTAGTGTTTTTAAATAATATGTGTTGATTTTGCAGGAGTTGGATCATGAGCGAGACAAACATGCTACTGGTGAGTCGTCGAACCCATTCAGCGAGCTCAAATTGTTCCGCCTTATAGACTTGAAAAATGAGGTCGAGACTCTAGAACATTTGGCGGGATACGTTCACCATACGGTGGGTCGCCGATGTGCTTAGGTGACCTGACTTCCCTTGCCCTTTTGCCTTCGACGTTGATTACGTCCCTCAAGAATCATCCGGCGATATTCTGAGTCCATTCTACAGTCTTTGATCTGTTTGACGACCCTCTACATCTTCGCCGATCTTCCTTTCTCTAGGAGTGCAGACCACTGGAACTAAGGGTGATTTGAAGAGCATTAGGTGCATCACCGAAGCATTCGGCGATGGGTTCACTCTCTCACCAACTGGGAGTTTAGTGAAGATTCCTCGTTACTCTACTCTACTTGTTTACACACTAGAATGTTTTCATTTCTTGTTAGTGTTTCTTTATTATTCTTATTTTGTTTTATTCATGTAATGTCCTCTCTCTACCCACATTGAGGACAATGTTGAATGCTTTTGGTGGAGGTGGAAATTGGTTAGTGAACTGAATGAACCTCCTCCTCTTTAGGCCACCCCTCCTGTTTGTGAATGTGGTTGTTCTCTTGCAAATTTGAGTATCGGTTTTGATCAATATCGATGACTTGAATAGTGCTCATAATCGAACAAAAATGAATGTGCGGCTACTATGAGGCCAAATGAAGTTGCATAGACAATATCTGAACTCTTTTTATCTCGTTGTGACTAGCCAAGTATCAAATTAAGTCTCTTGTGATGAACATTGTACACTAGCAAAAGTGGGGAGTCTTGTTTGACATTGGTGTCAATGCCTTGTGTGATGAGCTTACCGTGAACCATGTTTGATGACACCTAGAATTTGACTCGTTGGTCCAGTTGACTATGTGAAGCAATCTCTTGATATGATCTTAGTCAACTTTGAAGAGTGTGAAACAATTTGACATTATACCTCTTTTTGTGGCCTACGTTGTGAGTGTGTGAACCCCCGCTTGAGCACCCCTTGAGCCTTAACCTTTTCTTGGAAGAAACTTGATGAAATTGAGACCTTTCTTGATCAATCACCCATAATCCTCATGATTTGTGGTTTGTTTGAATAGCCAACTTAGACCAAAAGCTTAAGTTGGGGGTGTGGTGAAAAGAGAAGGTAAATCAAGAAGTGCAAGAAAGTCCCCTTTTACCCATGTTTTGAGAAAAATGGAACCCCTCCATACAAAAAAAAAGAGAAAAATAAGAAAAGAATGAAAAAGAAAAAGAATGAAAGAATTGTGGAATGAAGTTGAAAAATGCAAAGAAAATGAGGTTTCCAACAGTCCATGGAAAGTGAATAATGGGATGACTTGTGAGCACGAATGAAAATCATAAAGAAAAGGAAAGGAAGTGTTCTTCACACCACATTTCATGTGGACTATAGCCATTGAGCCTAAATGATCATACCTTTGCACTCAGCCCCATTACAAGCCTTGAAAAGACCTTTTTGATCTTGAATGAGCTGAAGTAAGGGTTGATTAGAAAATACGGGCAAATCTATGGGTGAAATCATTCATTGACTTCATCTTTTTGAGTGTGAATGTTGCATTTAATTTCGGAGCTGTAAATTGTTGAACCATTGTGTGTGAATATGGAAACATTCTTTGTGTGAGGGCATTTAAGTACCTTTGTTGAGCTTGAACTTGCATTTGAAGCAAGTAGTGTGAGCTTGAGATTATTTGGTAATGGTGAGTCACAACTTGAATCTTTGAATGCACAATTGATCCTTGCATGAGTAAGTTGAGTCTTTTTGTGTGCATTCATGATTGAATCTTGTGTAACACTATTTGAGACATCCTTTTTGAACTGCTAAACTTGATTTTACTTGAGGACAAGCAAAAGTTTAAGTTGGGGGTGTTGATGAGTCCACGATTTGGACTCATTTAGGGCTTTATTTTAATATATTTAGTGTCCTCAAACACATGTTTTGTGTCAGTGAATGATGTAAATCTTTGAATTTCAGGTATTTGGATTTATGAATGATGCATGGACACTATTGAGCAAGAAAGGAACAAATCAAGCTAAAGGATTAAAGAAATGAAAACCTGATGATCGCCGATGTCATTCGGCAAATCACCAAAATTACCAAGTTACCGCCTAAAGTTACAGAATGTTGGAGCTAAAATAGGGGTGATTTCGGCGAGCAGCAATCCTATTCGGCGTATCGCCGATCTATGCGGTGAAGGATAACCAAGTCGCCAAAAGGGCTGAAGAAGATTCAAGCAAGTGTTGATGGGCGAGATAGAAGGAAAAAGGGTGAATCACAGAGTTATTTGGCAATCCCAACCTGGATCGCTTAAAGTTACAGTAGCCAAACCTAGAAGAAGTGAAAAAATAAAGGCGAGATGAAGAAAAATCGGCGAGTCGCTGATCTGTTGGCGACGCCCGACTTACCTCACCGAGTGGTCTTAAACAGTGACACATCAGACTTGTTTAAATTAGTTTTGGCTAGAGAGAGAATTTCATTTAGACACGAGAGAAATAGAAAATGGAGAGCAAAAACAATATCATAGTAATTTTGAAGAAATTTGAGAGGGATTCTTGATTGAGATTTTGTAATAGAGAGGACTTTAGTAATTTCTATTTTTTTTGAATTTCAATTACCCAACAGTGGAAAAACATGGCAGATGTTGATTTTCTTATTTTAGCTATGAGTGGCTAAAATCCTTCTCTTGGAATTTTGATTAGGAAGCCAATTGATGAGTTTCACTAAGTGGGTGTCGTTGAATTGAGAATAATGGGGTTAATTTGAAGTGGATCTAAATTCCTACTGCGTTTTGAGGCGGTCCTGCATGGTTAGTGTGACAAGTCCAGTGTTGTGTGCCTTCTCGAGAGAGAGGTGCAGAGCCAAAGTAGCAAACTTAGCATCCTTAGTAGTGGGTTATCATGATTTCAGCTCGAGAGAGTGAATCATGGAATCTTTCATTTGTGTCTAGCTCGAGAGAGTGGAGTTGATGAGGACAAAGGACTGGGCATTTTCTGATTAGTGTTGAAGTTCGAGAGAATTCGGCATAGAAAATGTAATTGTTTGAGAGAAATTTACTTTACATAAGGTCCGACCTACCCACAAAAAATTATCCTATTACGAACATCAATTTTCACCCGCTAAAGTAAAATTCATCAATTGGTTGGTCAATTCCCCAAGTCCTACTTTATTATTTGTTTGTTTCGTGTTGAAGTGTGGAATTGGAGTGATAATTAAATTCGGTATTTGAAACTAAAAACAAAAAGGTGAAATACGTGCCTAATTGAAGAGATTGTTGTCATATTTTCATCGTTGAATTTGAAGGAAAATTACTCCCTGTCGGATTCGACCCCAACTCATTTAGTTGGGTTATATTACTACTTAACGATCGTTGGCACTTAGTATTGGATGAAGTGTCCTGATACGTTAATCATGGCCAGAAATGGTCTTCCCAAAATTATGAAAACCTAAAATCCACTTCACAATCCAAGATCACGAAGTCAGCCGGAAAGATGAAAGTGTCCACCTTTAAAGCACATCACATAAGATGCCCATAGGTCGCTTCACGACCTATCTGCCATCATCAACCTCATTGTTATGGGTTGTGGAACTCCTAACCCCAGTTTCTTGTAGATGTCCAGCGGCATAAAGTTTATATTGACCCCTAAGTCACACAAGGCCTTTGTGAATTCAATTGTGCACGGTATGGTGAATGCACCTGGATCCTTTTTCTTCTGTACCAGAGACCTGGTAGAAATAACATTGCAGTGATGAACATTGTCAATAAAATCAATACTTACAGCTCTTTTCTTCGTGACCAAGTCCTTCATGAACTTGGCATATCCTGGCATCTGCTCTAGGGCTTCCACCAATGGTATGTTCACTGACAGCTGTCTCAGCATGATGATGAACTTCACAAATTTCCCATCTTCGACTTTCTTTTTAAACCTTTGAGGGAAAGAAGGAGGTGGTCTTGGTATTTGCTGGAGAGGCATAGTTCCCTCAATCTCTTTCTCCTTTGCTCCTTCTGGTTTTGCTATTGGTTGAGCATCCTACAAGTCATCTACTTGTTCAGCTTCAGCCACCTCTTTTCCAGTTTGCTCCAACACCTGTTCATGTTCAGTACCTACAGAAATTGGGTCATTAAGGATCTTACCACTCTGGTTTAATGTTGCTGAAAGTTGTCCTAATTGTTGCTCTATTTGCTTGATGTAGGTAGTGTGAGAGTCTACCAGTTGACTCATACTAGAGAAGTCACCTCTCATCTCCTTCACCCCTGCATCAGTTGACTCAACTTTTTGGAGCACCTTAGCCAACATGTCTTCTAGCTTAGACCCGCTGGAACTACCACTTGCACAGTCTCTATTACCAGGGGTTCACATACACACCACTGGGATCATTTCTATACCCATTTCTGTTCTGCCAGTTTCCCTGCTCTCTGTTTGTTGGCCTGTCATACAGTCCATCTCTAGAGTAGCTTTGACCTAGATTTCCAGAATTGTAACCCTGGTTTCCCGAGTTATAATTCCAGAAACCTCCTTGGTTGCCCAAGTATTTAGCCTCCTCATCTAGATCGATATCCCGATCTTCATACCTGTTTGGAGGTCCTACAACATTTACCTTTTTAGACTTTGAGACAATATGCTTCGTGAGTAGATCTATCTTGGTCCTCATGTGTGCCATGTCATGATCCCTTTCTTCTTTTCTTTTCCTTTGTTTAGCTGAAAGTTCAAAAGTGAACCCAAGATCTCCTACTTCTGCATCCCTGGTGTACCATGCCCTATTATTCTTTGACACCTCGTCCATCAGTTGCATGCTCTCTAAGAATGGCTTCCTCATGAATGATCCTCCACACATTACATCAGCAGCAACATGTTTAGTAACATAATTCAAAGATCTATAGAAAACCTGTTTCAAATGTCTCATAGTGAGGCCATGGTTTGGACACTTCTTCAGCTTTTGGCTGAATCTCCACCAAGTGTCATGCATTGCTTCTCCTGGTAACTTCTTGTGGGCACTTATCTCATCCTTCATTTGTAGCTCTTTTGATTCCGAAAAGAATCGTTCCAGGAACGCCTCCTTCAGCTCAGTCCAAGTCCTGATTGAGTCATCAGGCATCTCATTCAACCAATTAGCTGCCTCCCTAGTAAGAGACAATAGGAACAGCCTCAATCTCATTGTTGTCTGGCTAACCCCAGGAATTTCTGGCGATTTGCATATCGCCACAAAGTTCATCAAATGTTGATTTGCATCATCACCAGTTGTACCCCTAAACATACCTTTCAGATTTAGCAATTGAATCATAGTGCTGGTGATTGTGAATTTCACACCTGGAGGTAGTGCAGGTAACACTATCGCTCATGTGGCTCCAGCTCCATCCAAATCCAAGTCATCTTCTTCGTACATCATGTGAGTTGGATGTTGTACTCTACCCCTTGGAGCTAGTGGTTGGCGGTGGGGAGGGACGATTTCATCCACTTCTATGTTTTCTTCCACCACCCTAGACGGGTTGTTCACAACATTCTGCTGAATACCTCTTGCAGCGGTTTCAGCCTCCAATCTAGTCTTTGCCTCTGAGCCTCAAGTTCTTATGCATTCACCATTTTTCGAATAGTCTTTCAAAGTTTTGGGTCGTACGGAATCAATGGGGCTCCTTTACTTCTAGTATTTTGCATACACAGTCGAACTCACCTGAAAGAGACACAAAAAAAGAACAAGACATAAAATTAGGAAATATAACTACAATTTGAATAAAAGCTAGTAAAACACTTCTGAATTGAAATTCCCCGGCACTGACACCAAAATTTGATACGTCCAAACTTACACCTCAATTAAGAGGTATAAATGGTCGAAGTCAATTTATAGAACTCAACGTGAGTTGAGGTCGATCCCACAGAGAAGTTTTTACATAAATGATTTCACTGTCGCGTTTACTCAAGTGTAGTTATTATTTCCTAAGAAAACAGTTACGAAATGTAAAATGGGTTTAGCTATAAATCTCTAGTAACCAAAGTTGTTAACTACGATATACTTTAACAATTAACAAAATAACAATTCTAAAGTTGTTTCGATAATTAAGTGAAACTAGGATTGTGTTCCCCATAACGTTGTATATAATGTTCATCCGTAATTGAGTTCTAGGCAATTTATCTCTACAAAATACGGGCGAGCTAAATATATCTGATAGTTCTCAGTCTAATGAGATAATTTTCACTCAAGTCCTCTCGGTTCCAGAGTGTTACAAGTTTTACCTTCGCTTACAATAGTGTTAAAGTTCTTTTCTCTCGAACTCAAACTTTAACTCCATTTCTTCAGGTTAATTTAGCTTTTTCCTAACTATCATTTTTCTCTCAAACAAATGACAGATACAGGCTCACTCTAATGCGTGCACTCAGTAGAATACATAAATTTTAAAGCTAAATTATAATTTGCAAAATATAAATTGCCTTTCACTCGTTTTATGAAATTACACTTAGATTTACATCATGATCCCACAATCCCAGTTTTGGTATTTAGCCACTCATGATTTCACGTAAAAATACAGAAGGATATAATGAAAACATGACGAGAAAATACTTACAAAAATAAGCAAGTCGATAAGCACTTTGATAATTCAAGAACCGGAAATTCAACTTCAAACTTGATTCAATTGTTAATGTTGAAAACCAAAAGCTAAGAATAATTCAAAACAACGTTCCTCGCTCCAGATAAGACAAGATAAAAATTCAAAAAATGCCCTAATTAATTCAAATAGAATGTTTTAAAAAGAGTCCTACTCGAAGTAGGACTGAATTGTTCAGCACTTTACGGGCACACTAACGATCCTTCAAGGGCTTCACAGTCCGTGAAGTCTTTCGTGGTCTTTACTTGGCACATCTGAACCTTGGATTTTCAAAGCATGTGCACTGGATCATCACCACGGACACCACCACGGTATGTATAGTTGTCTGTGGTCTTCACTTGACCAATTCCCTCTTCAACTTTTCATCGCCCCTTCACTGGATCATCTTCACGACTCTCACCACGGACCGTTGTGAGGACCACGGCCCGTGAGGTTGTCAGTAGTCTTCACTTGGTTCAATCCTCTTTCAGTTTTTCATTGCCCCTTCACTGGGTCATCTTCACGACTCTCACCACGGACCGTTGTGAGGACCACGACCCGTGAGGTTGTATGTGGTTTTCACTTGGTTCAATCCTCTTTTAGCTCTTCCAACCCTCAGCACTGGTTTAACTCTACGAGCAGCTCCACGATCAGTATTTAAGACCACGGCCTGTGAGATCGTCTGTGGTCTTTACTTCCACTTTCACTGAATTTTCTTCTTTTCTATCTTATTTCCCGTCCACATGTTTTACATGTACAAACACTACCAAACACATCATATCCACATAAATACACTCGATTCTAGTATTAATCCTTGGTTTTCAAGCATCAAATGAGCCAAGATTTCATAGCACATCAATCATGAGTGGGGTAGTTGCGCTCATGCAGCTTAAGTTGCCTCGACGCATAAGCAATAACCTGGCCCTGCTGCATCAAAACACAACCCAAACTAACGCCGGATGCATCACAATAAATCGTGAATGCCTCGCCTTCAACTAGAAGAGTCAATATAGGAGCGGTGGTAAGCAACTCCCTAAACCTCAGAAAGCTCCTCTCTCTATCTCGGGCTGGTGCTGCAGCCCTGCCTCGACCTCTAGATCGGCCTCTACCCCTAGTTAGGGCTCTATCCATGGGCTCGGGTGTATCACCCTCGACCGCTCATGCGTGCGTGCGAGCCATCTTGTGAAAGAATGAAACAAATGAGATTCCATGAAACTAATTTAGACATACGATGCACGAAAATGATACAAAATAGGGAATCTTCCTAACGACATCTTGTAGCCTCCCAAAGATAAGTCACAGACGTCTCCGCATCGATGCGCAAGACTCTACTAGACGTTAGGTATGTACAAGTGAGACCGGTGAACTTGGGATTCTGATACCAACTTGTCACGACCTGATTCCTCGAGTCATGATGGCTCCTACTATAACCCAATAGTAGGCAAGCCAATTTGTATCCTGGAACAACTAGTAATGGGATTGAGGGTAGAAAACTTAACCTAACAACACAATAATAATAACAATAGGAATAACAAATGGAAGGGCGGAAGCAAGCTAAAACTATTTACAAATAAAAGATCCCTCCCAGACTTGGAAGTCACAAGTACAAAGCTACTAACAAAATGAGTACAAGTCCCAAAAGTGGACCACAGAAACAAGACTGTTTCAAAAAGCAAAAGACAAGTCAATATATAAATATAAAAGGAGATGGGAAAATCCAGAACGTTATGTGGTCACCCTCGCCTCCTAATATAACTGCAGTTGGCTCAAAATCAATGTTGATAGATGGTGCTCGAACCTTCATCACGAAAACAAATGCAGAGTGTAGTATGAGTACCAAAACAATAGGTACCTAGTAGGCATCATAGGCCGACTGAGCAAGAAGAGCAAAAGTAATATGAAATGCGAGAATCTAACATACTAACATAAATAAGTAGGAGGGATTATCTAATAGGTATGCACACGAGCGTACTCACACACAAAGAGAAGGAAAGTAGCTAACTAAATTCGACCCGGCTCCCATAAACCCGACAGGTACGCTCATGCACAATATGAAAGTAAAACCCGAACAGACTCCCATAAGCCCGACAGGTGCAAATAAGGGAGAGTTGAAATGAAGTAAGAGGATCTAATGAAGTTTCCAAGATTACCACAACTTTTTAGACTTGAACTGAACTAATCCATGTGCCCGAAGCTTACCCAGAGCTAATAAGTAAATAAGGACTTGAACCGAATGAAGATGAAGGATCAAGGACTTGAACCAAGATTTGGAGTAACCGAGGACTTGAACAAAGGCTAAGGATAATTGTGGTCTTGAACCACATAAAATTTGACCAAGGATTTGAACCGAGGTTAAATATAATCGTGAACTTGAACCACATAAAATATGACCAAGGACTTGAACCGAGGTTAAGGATTATCGTGGACTTGAACCACATAAAATATGACCAAGGACTTGAACCTGGGTTAAGGATAATCATGGACTTGAACCACATAAAATATGACCAAGGCAAGGACTTGAACCCCGCCCGGTGGAATGAACTGGGGACTTGAACCACGAGTAGAGGCGAGTCGGTTAGAAATAGGATCAGCTGTCAACCGAGCTCAATGGGGAGTACCCCCAAACTGAGTGCCATCAATAAATCACTCCAGCCCGAACCGTATCCAACCAGAATCGTCGAGTATCTTCCAAACCAAGAATTCGAATACATCGGAACCGACGGGATAAGGAATTATGGATATAAGGTTCCAAGAGCGGTGTTACTGCCTGGCTAAGGCCCAAACTATGAGACTCAAATATGCTATATCAGTCTACAGGGATCTAAGTCATCCGAAGTGACGTCGAGGAGGTTTCAAGGCCTAACGACTCTAAAATACACAAGTCAATGGCAATCACTAGTCTAAGCCTAGACTAAGGACAAACATTCTTTCAAATATACACACAAGCCATAGAAAGGGTGCACCACAAGGTACAGATGATCAGTAATTACATTAGACATGCTTCAGTAACCCGGAGTACCCGAAATTAGAGCCTAAGTCATGGTTTCTAGGAATTTAGCATGCTCAGCCACCAATTACCCCCAAAATCACACAAATCAACATACAAATGCTAAATCATGCTTAATCTAAGGAGAGGGAAGCCGTAGCTTATTTCACATATCAGGACACTTCTTCCAATACTAAGTGCCAACGATCGTTAGTCAGTAATATAACCCAACTAAGTGAGTTGGGTTCGAATCCCACAGGGAGTGGTACATGCTTAAGATTCAAGAGCCAAGTACAAATATGTTCAAGTAAATCATAGGCAAAACATTTATGAATAAAACCATAGTTCAAATTTACGGTGACACAAGTGTCAAATATGGAGGGGTTTTATTGTAATTATCAACTACAATAGCAACAAATAACAATAAGGAACAAGTAAGGAGACGGGTTCTTGGGATGTGATCGGATTATAGGCTAAGGTAGACAAATGGGTAATTGCAACTGAGAGTAAATAGCTGTAAATCAGTGACTAAGCGAGACTTTAGTGGGGATAAACTTTCTCTAGAACAATTTACCCCGAATCAAATTGGTTTCTATCGAACACCAATAAGCAGCAATTAAGAACAACCTACGCTTTAGTCCATTCACTCTCTTGAGATGAATGTGTGGAAAAGGGTTTAGGATTCACTCTCTCGAGCTGAACCCATGACAACCCAATACCCACAGACCATCAAATCAGTAATCTTGGTCTTAAAACCTCGCTCTCTAGCAAGCCAAAAACAAGAAGGTAGAGTTGCATTTGCAACTACAACCCTTTAAATTAGACCAAAATTACTGATTGAAATCACTTTTAAACAACATTTAAACTATCAATTAACAATACCCAGCATCTAACTCAACCCATAATCACACCCTAAGAATTGGGGTTTTAGCTAGACATTATAAAAAGATAGAAATCGTTACCAAATTGTGTTTCCATCAACTGGTAAGATTAATTTCATCTTTACAAAGGTCAAGGTTGAAGAATCTCAAAAACCCACTTTCAATTTCTCAAAAATGGAAATCTTCAAATCTTCAAAGCTAAGGAAAATATTGTCGCAATACTCTCAGTTCTAAGTTCCAAACTTCAAAACTAATAATTATGAGTCTATAATGAAAACTAGATACTAAACTAAGAATATAAAAATGTATTTGTAGTCGTCAAAAAAATATGTTGCGAAGGACCATTCAGCGCAATAAGTCGGGATCACCGATCCACTCAGCGATCCGCCCTTTGGTCAATTCCATCTCCTTTTTTGTTTAGGCCTTCAGCATCTTCAAGTTCTGTAACTTTGGGCGATCTAGTACTGCATCGCGGAACCGTTCAGTGACTCGCCGACTGCTTCTTTCTATCACCGACTTGAGTTTCTCCTTCAAGGCTTAGCACACTGGAACTTTAGAAGATATCAGGCCTTCTTTTCTTCTTTCTTTTAGATGCCTTGTTCCTTTTTGCTCATTAGTGTCCATGCTTTGTTCCTCAATCCAAATACCTGAAAATTAAGGATTTACATCAGTTATTGGCACAAAATATGTATTTGAGGACACTAAATCTATAAAAACAAAGCCCTAAATGAGTCCAAATTGTGGACTCATCAACACCCCCAACTTAAACTTTTGCTTGTCCTCAAGTAAAACTCAAGTTCAGCAGCTCAAAAAGGATGTCACAAATAGTGCTACACAAGACTCAATCATGAATCCACACAAAAAGACTCAATCATGAATGCAAGGATCAATTGTGCACTCAAAGATTCAAGTTGTGACTCACCATTACCAAAGAATCTCAACCTCACAATACTTGCTTCAAATGCAAGTTTAAGTTCAACAAAGGTGTTCAAATGCCTTCACACAAAGGATGATTCCATATCCACACACAATGGTTCAACAATTTAAAGCTTCGGAATCAAAGGCAACACTCACAAACATGAACACAATGCATGATTTCACCCATAGGTTTGCCCTTATTTTCCAACCAACAATTATTTCAGCTCACTCAAGATCAAAAAGGTTTTTTAAAGGCTTGTAACAGGGCTGAGTGTAAAGGTATGGTCATTTAGGCTCAGTGACTTCTATCCTCATGAAATGTGGTGTGAACAACACTTTCACTCCTTCCCTTCATCATTCTCATTTATGCTTATAGGTCACCCCATTATTCACTTTCCATGGAATGCCGGACACCCCATTTTCTTTGCAATTTCACAAACTTTATTTTGCACTTTTTCATCTTTTTCATTCTTTTCTTCTTTTTCTCTTTTTTTTTTGTATAGAGGGGTTTCATCTTTCTCAAAACCATGGGTAAGAGTGGACTTCTTTGCATTTCTTGATTTACCTTCTCTTTTCACCACACCCCCAACGTAGGCTTTTGGCCTAAGTTGACTATTAGCACAAATCATGAGGATTATGGGTAATGGATCAAGAAAGGTTACAATTTTCATCAAGTTTCTTCCAAGAAAAGGATAAGGCTCAAAGGGTGTTCAAACAAGGATCACACACTCACAAGGTTTGCCACAAAAGAGGTATAATGTCAAATTGTTTCACACTCTTCAAAGTTGCCTAAGATCATATCATGAGATTGCATCACTTAGTCAACCGGACCAACGGGGCAAATTCTAGGTGTCGTCATGCATGTTTCACGGTAAGCTCATCACACAAGGCATTGACATCAATGACCAACAAGACTCCACACTTTCTCTAGTGTGCAATGTTCATCACAAGAGACTCAACTTGATACTTGGCTAGTCACAACGAGATGCAAAGAGTTAACATATTGTCTATGCAACTTCATTTGGCCTCATCGTAGCTGCACATTCATTTTTGTTCGATTATGAGCACTATTCAAGTCATCGGTATTGATCAAGACCGATACTTAAATTTGCAAGAGAACAGCCACATTCAAACGCAATCAAGAGGTGGCATAATTTTTTTGGAAAGGTCCAAAAATCATTTTGGAATGTAAACAAGGAGCCACAAGCTCAATCATCCACAAAATGCAGTATCAACACAATATAAAGCTCAAAAACCCAATATATACAGAAAAATAGTCACATAAAAAGTGGGCCTCACCCCACCACAAATAAAAACCATTTGTGCTCAAATGCAAGTAAAATAAAATATCCTAAAGTCATAGAAAGAGAATACAAAGAGGGAGGTAAAAGGGATCCTATCTAGGCAGTCGTTCCATCTGTCTAGGACCACTGCCTGTGCTGGAGCTGGAGGAGAAGTAGTGGTGGCCTGAGGAGTCCTGATCCTAAACGGATCATTCATCATTTTGGATCGCAGCTCAGCCCTCTGTGCTCCTATTAGTTTATCCTCTTCAGGCTCTGAAGCTGCAGCCTGATCCTCTCGGTGCTGACCCTCACTCTTAGAAGTAGTGAGGTGAGTGGCGTTGATGTCGTCACTGTCGGAGCTGGCCTCCGGTGATGCAGGTGCCTTCCTTTTACCTTTGCCTTTCCCACCAGATGTGGGAAGTTTGGTTGTCTTAGTCATGGATGCAGCGGCATCCTCATTGATAGTTATCCCATTGGCCTTCTTACGGGGTGGCATGTTTCTACCAGCAACTTTCAGTCTAGCCATGTCTGCAAGAAAATCAATAAAAATTAGAAATAATCCAGGCAAGAGCACAGAAAAATAGTTGCAGACAGACTCGTCGAACCGGTCGGCGAGTCGCTGAATCACTTTGGCGAGCCAGATTGGGCTCGCCGAAAGGATTGGCTCAAAAATCTCACAAAAATTTAGCATGTCGGCGATGGGAAGGCCTTTCAGCGAATCGCCAACAACATTTGGTGAGCAAGGATTAGCCCGCCAAAAGTTACAGTGCAATTAAGGGCTAGGGGTGCAGACAAAGGGCGATCAAGAAGGACTTTCGGCGAGTTGTCGAGTGCTTTTGGCGACCTCAGGCTTCTCGCCGAAAGTTACAGAACCAAACTTCACATTTAGTATGAAATTAAAGGCGAGATGGTGAACTTCGGCGAACTACCAAGTGGTTCGGTGAGCTCGACCCAGCTCGCCAAATTACCCAAAGGGTGCCTTCTTTCAACCCAACTTCTCAAATTCAACCCCGCAACCCCTGAAAACAAAATCAAAACATGCACTTATCAAATTAAGCTCAGACCCAATACACCCATACCCCCGGGATACTCAGACTTCTCCTGGTATAGCCAAATTTAGCCATTTAATGACTTTTTCCTTTAAGAATGACGTCAACCGCTCCATCATTGGGCAAAATACGTCATTTGGCACAAATGAAGGCTACTTAGACTTCACCCGACTAGACCCAACAACATGCAAGCACAACGCCACAACTTTTAACAAATTTTAAGGGAATTCAATAATATAAACATTACGAGCAAGATTTTCGAATTAACACAGGCACACACATACACAATTAACATCAGAGAGGCCCATCACACAGCACTAAAACAAAATTCAGTTGCATAAGAGTATAAATTTCTAAAAAATAAACTCGGGGTTCGGAAAACTAACCTTAGATGCCGATTAAAATAATTTGAAATGCTAGGCGGCAAAGTAATCTACTCCGAACACAAATCTAAAGACCAAAACACTCTAAAATGTAAAAAGTACAGGAAATATTATGCCGGTGTGAGTTTGGGAAGATTAAAAGTGAGGGAAAGTGAAAGAGTTTGAAATTTGAAACCTTTGGCCTTTAAAAACCGTCCAGTTCTCGCCCATTCGGCGACACGCCGAGTGGGCACTTACCTCGCCGAGTTTTACAGGACTTTCAGTTATTTTGGGGATCCAAACGGCGGTCAAAGTCAGGATAGACGACCTGGTCGGTGATTCGCCAATCAGCTCCTAGTCTCGCCGAGTGTTACAGACTCTAATTTAAAATTGTTTTGAGTCAAATAGCGGTTCAAGTCGGGCATGCCGACCTCTTCAGTGATGCGCCGACTGGACTTTTGGCTCGCCAACCTACACTTTTCAAACACTTTCCACACTTCAACCTACACAATCAACACACCATTATTTCAAACTTAAAAAGAAAACAAATAAAAACTTGGGTTGCCTCCCAAGCAGCGCCTTAGTTAACATCGTGGCACGATGCAAGTCCACACTCAAACCTCATTCTTGGGGTTGACCATAGTATCACTAGGCAAACCCCCTTGTTGTCTCGGGTTCAAATGAGACGAGATATGACCCATTTGGGTCTCCAACTGCTTGATCGATACTGAATGGGAGGTAATAGTTTTACTAAGGGTCGACACATCTTCTTTCATTTCTTTGAAAATCTTGTCGTACCCCTCAACTTTGTTCAGGATACGAGAAAGCATATCCTCAGACCGGCCACCTTCCGAATCCTTTATATTTTGATGCTCGTGGGGAGGCACATACATATCCTTCTCCCCATCCTTCCAATTGGGTTTTCAGTCTCTCCATTCTCGATCACGATTCTTCCAACCTTTATCCCTATTCCAACCTTGGTTACCACCCTGTCTCAGGTAGTTTGAATGAAAACCACCACCTTGGTTGGTTAGGAAATTCACCTCTTCATTATATAAATCCTCAAACTTGGCCTCCTCAGGATTAGCACACCTGATACCCACGGAATTGACACTGCGAGCACCAGCTCCTATGACATTTTTAGATAAAATATCAAGTTGTGTCATGATCTTGGCCATGTTCTAGTCCCTCTCTTGGTCTTTCTCCATCTGCTCCTTGGTCAGTTTAAATGTGAGAGGGGAGACTTGGTCTTCACGGGTGTACCAAGCCCGATTTATCGTGGTCATGCCATCTAAGAGCTGAGCTGCTATCACATAAGGTTGTTGCATCAAACCTTCCAGATAAAGTTGGTCAGCAACACCCTTGTTTACCAAGTCAAGGCTCTGGTAAAAATACTGCAGCAACACATTGTCAGACAAGCCATGAGTTGGGCATTGGAGCACCAACTTCTTGAATTGTAGCCAAGTTTCATGAATTGGCTCGCCTTTCATACGCTTGAAGATCTGAATGCTATCCTGAAGAGTCATCATCTTCGAAGGAGGGAAAAATTACACATTAAATACGGTAACCAACTGCTCCCACGAAGTGATTGATTCACGTGGCAACTCAGCTAGCCACTTGCATGCTTCTCCCATCAAAGAGAATAGGAATAACCTCAACTGAATCGACTCTTGGGATATGTTCTTGAAGGAGAATGGTCTGCAAACATCCACGAAGTTTCGAATATGCTCATGGGGATCCTCATGAGCCAAACCACTGAAAAGCCCCTTCAATTGCCAGAGCTGCAACATAGTACTTGTGATGTGGAACACTGCATTCCCTTCGGCCGGAGGCAAACAAATGGCACCAATACCACCCATTAGATGGGGGTCATTAGCATTAGGCTCGTTGACATCGTTGAGGTTTCCGATGTCATCTTGATGGCCTACTTGGCTGCCATTGCTACTGTTCACACTCATACTTCCTGCTTCAAAACACAAACAAGCAAAACAAAACTAAAATTAGGTAAGTTCAATATAACTAACAAGAATAAAATTTAACTTAACTCAAGATCCACAAACAACACCACTCCCCGGTAGCAGCGCCATTTTGACAACTACCTGCAAAAAAAATTAAAATAATTTATGTTCATATTATAATTTTTCTGATGTTTATATGTCCATTTTTTATTGGTCTGCAAAAAGTTTTTTCTGCTTCACGCACTTTTGTAGATGTGTGTTACACTTATAATGCCATATCATCAAAAAGTATTTAATAGATATATGTTTTGAATGGTAGAGGTGTTCAATAAGTGAATTATTTGAACAACTTTAAGGGGCCGCAGATGACTTAAGCCTAAATTTTTTGTTATTTTTCGGACAGTTACGAATAAGAGTAAAATTTTAATTATTTTTTTGTTACGATATTCTAAGGTCATTGGTGTAGTTTGAGAATTTTTAGGTGTTTTGATGTACTTTTCTTGATTTTTATATGTTTCGTATATTTACGAGGAAAAAATAATATTTGTTATTTTTCATACTGTTACAAAAAAGAGTAAAATTTTTATCATTTCCTTGTTTCGATATTCTAAGGTCATTGGTGCAGTTTGCGAATTTGTTGAGGTATTTTGATGTAATTTTCTTGATTTTTATATATTTCGGACATTTACGATGAAAAATTTGTAATTTTTCAGACATTTATGATATAGTGTAAAATTTTGATCATTTTTTGTTTCGATATTCTAAGGTAATTGGTGCAGTGTCAGAATTTTTTGAGGTGTTTTGATATACTTTTTTTGATTTTTTTATGTTTCGTACATTTACGAGGAACTAATATATATTTTATTTTTTCGGACAGTTACGAAGAAAAGGAAAATTTTGATCATTTTTTGTTTCGATATTCTAAGGTCAATGGTGCAGTTTGAGAATTTTTGAGGTATTTTGATGTACTTTTCTTAATTTTTATATCTTTTGACATTTAAAAGGAAAAAATAATTTTTTTGTTAATTTTCTGACAGTTACGAAAAAGAGTAAAATTTTGATCACTTTTTTTGTTTTGATATTCTACGTTCGTTTGTTTAGTTTGAGATTTTTTTGAGGTGTTTTGATGTACTTTTCTTGATTATTATATGTTTCGTACATTTACAAGGAAAAATGATTTTTTTTATTCTTTGGACCATTATGAAAAAGAGTAAATTTTTGGTCATTTTCTTGTTTCGATATTCTAAGGTCATTGGTGCAGTTTGAGAATTTTTTAGGTGTTTTGATGTACTTTTCTTGATTTTTATATCTTTCGGACATTTACGAGGAAAAATTCATTTTGTTGTTATTTTTGGGATAGTTACCAAAAAGCATAAAATTTTGATCATTTTTTTGTTTCGATATTCTAAGGTGATTGGTATAGTTTGAGAATTTTTTGAGGTGTTTTGATGTACTTTTCTTGATTTTTATATGTTTCATACTTTTACTAGGAAAAATTAAATTGTATGTTATTTTTCGGACAATTACGAAAAGGACTAAAATTTTGATCATTTTTTTGTTTCGATATTCTAAGGTCATTGGCGCTGTTTGTAAATTTCTTGACTTGTTTTGATGTACTTTTCTTGATTTTTATATATTTCTTATATGTACGAGGAAAAAATATTTTTTTTGTTATTTTTAGGACAGTTAATAAAAAGAATAAAATTTTGATCATTTTCTTGTTTCGATATTCTAAGGTCATTGGTGCAGTTTGAGAATTTTTTGAGGTGTTTTGATGTATTTTTCTTGATTTTTATATGTTTCATATATTTACGAGGAAAAATAATATTTGTTATTTTTCGGACAATTACAAAAAAATGTAAAATTTTGATCATTCTTTTGTTTCGATATTCTAAGGTCATTGGTGCAGTTTGAATTTTTGTGAGGTTATTTGATGTACTTTTCTTGATTTTTATATGTTTCGTACATTTACGAGGAAAAATTAATTTTTTTGTTATTTTTCGGACAGTTACGAAAAAATGTAAAATTTTGATCAATTTTTTGTTTCAATAATCTAAGGTCATTGGTGCAGTTTTAGAATTTTATGAGGTGTTTTGATGTACTTTTCTTGATTTTAATATCTATGGAAAAATTATAGTTTTTGTTATTTTTCAGGCAGTTACAATAAAGAGTAAAATTTTGATCATTTTTTGTTTCGATACTCTAAGGTAATTGGTGCAGTTTGAGAATTTTATGAGGTGTTTTGATGTATTTTTCTTTATTTTTATCTGTTTCGTACATATATGAGGAAAAATTATTATTTTTTGTTATTTTTCGGAAAGTTACAAAAAATGTAAAATTTTGTTCATTTTTTTTATTTCAGTATTCTAAGGTCATTGGTGTAGTTTGAGAGTTTTTGAGGTATTTTGATGTCCTTTTCTTGATTTTTATATCTTTCATACATTTAAGCGATAAAATTAATTTTTTTTGTTATTTTTCGGACATATACGAAAAATAGTAAAATTTTGATTTCTTTTTGTTTCGATATTTTAAGGTCATTGATGCAATTTGCGAATTTTATGAGGAGTTTTGATGTACTTTTCTTGATTTTTATATGTTTCGTACATTTACGAGGAAAAATTATTATTTTTGTTATTTTTCGGACAATTACGAAAAAATATAAAATTTTGATCATTTTTTTGTTTTGATATTCTAAGCTCATTGGTGTAGTTTGAGAATTTTTTGAGGTGTTTTGATGTAATTTTTCCTGATATTTATATCTTTCAGACATTTAAGAGGACAAATTAATTTTTTTCCTATTTTTCAGATAGTTACGAAAAAGAGTAAATTTTGATCAGTTTTTTGTTTCGATATTCTAAGGTCATTGGTGCCGTTTGAGAATTTTTTGAGGTGTTTTGATGTGCTTATATAGATTTTTATATGTTCACACATTTATGAGGAAAAATATTATTTCTTTTATTTTTCAGACTGTTAAGAAAAAGACTAAATTTTTTATCATTTTTTGTTTCGATATTCTAAGGCCATTGTTGCAGTTTGAGAATTTTTTGAGGTATTTTGATATACTTTTCTTGATTTTTTATATCTTCTGGAAATTTACAAGGAAAAATTAAATTTTTTGTTATTTTTTGGACAATTACTGTCACGACCCTATTCCTCGAGTTATGATGGTGCCTACTATAACCCACCAGTAGGCAAGACAACTCGTATCCCGAAACAACTAGTTATGGGTTTGAGGGTAGAAAACTGAACCCAACAACACAATAATAATAACAACATGAATCAGAAATAGAAGAGTGGAAGCAAGCCAAAGCTATATACAAATAAAAGATCCCTCCCAGAACCTGCAAGTCAAAAGTACAAAACTACTAACAAAATGAGTACAAGTCCCAAAATTGGACCACAGAAACAAGATTGTCTTAAAAAGCAAAAGACAAGTCAATATATAAATACAGAAGGAGACGAGCAAATCTAGGACGTTATGTGCTCACCCTCGACTCCTAATATGACTACAGTTGGCTCGAAATCAATGTTGATAGTTGGTGCTCGGACCTGCATCACGAAAATAGATGCAGAGTGTTGTATGAGTACCAAAACAACAAGTACCCAGTTGGCATTATAGGCCGACTGAGCAGGAAAAGCAAAAGTAATGCACACGAGCGTACTCACACACAAAGAGAAGGAAAGTAGCTAACTAAATCCGACTGAACTTCCATAAACCTGGTGGGTACGCTCGTTCACAATATGAAATTAAAACTCGAAGGGACTCTCATAAGCCCGACAGATGCAAAGAAGGGAGAGTTGAAATAAAGTAAGAGGATCCGATGAAGTTTCCAAGATTACCACAACTTTTTGACTTGAACCGAACTAATCCATGTGCCCGAAGCTTACCCAGAGCTAATAGGGAAATAAGGATTTGAACTAAATGAAGATGAAAGATCAAGGAATTGGACTGAGATTTGGAGTAATTGAGGACCTGAACAAAGGCTAAGGATAATCGTGGAGTTGAACCACATAAAATATGACCAACGACTTGAACCGAGGTTAAGGATAATCGTGGACTTGAACCACATAAAATATGACCAAAGACTTGAACCGAGGTTAAGGATAATCGTGGACTTGAACCACATAAAATATGACCAAGGACTTGAACCGAGGTTAAGGATAATCGTGGACTTGAACCACAGAAAATATGACCAAGGACTTGAACCGAGGTTATAGATAATCGTGGACTTGAAACACATAAAATATGACCAAGGAATTGAACTGAGGTTAAGGATAATCGTGGACTTGAACCACATAAAATATGACCAAGGCAAGGACTTGAACTCTGCCCGGTGGAGTGAACTGGGGACTTGAACCATGAGTAGAGGCGAGTCGTTAGAAATAGGATCAGCTATCAACCGAGCGTCACGAGGAGTATCCCCAAACCTAGTGCCATCAATAAATTACTCATGCCCGAACCGTATCAAACCAGAATCGTCGAGTAGCTTTCAAACCAAGAATTTGAATACATCAGAATTAACGGGACAAGGAATTATTGATACAAGGTTCTAAGAGCGGTGTTACTGTCTGGCTAAGGCCTAGACTATCAGACTCAAGTCTGTTATATCAGTCTGCAGGGAGCTAAGCCGTTTGAAGCGACGTATGAGAGGTTTCAAGGCCTAACGCCTCTAAAATACACAAGTTTATGGCAATCACTAGTCTAAGCCTAGACTGAGGCCAAACATTCTTTCAAATAAACACACAAGCCATAAAAAGGGCGCACTACAAGGTACGGATGATCAATAATTACGTTAGGCATGCTTCAGTAAACCGGAGTACCCGAAATTAGAGCCTAAGTCATGATTTCTAGGAATTTAGCATGCTCAACCACCAATTAGCCCCAAAATAACACAAATCAACATACAAATGTTAAATCATGCTCAATCTAAGGAGAGGGTAGTCGTAGCCTACTCGTAGGCCGACCACGCGCGCTCCAAATCACGTAGCCGGAGCCTTTCCCTTCCATAAGGCCTCAGAACGCTGCCACACAATCAGAAATAGAATCACAACGATAATACGAGCGTTTTGACATCAAAATCATAATTTTTGGAGTTGGACCCAAAATCGGACCTAAAATGGGATTGTGGGACCCACGATGGGAACCCCAAATTTGACACTGCAAAAAGGGTATAACCGCAATATGGAACTTGTAACCCAAAATGGGGCACAATTCAAGGATCAGAACGAAAGAAATTTAATCATGCAACGAAAATTTGATTTATGGGGAAATCAAGAAGAGGGCAGCCCCTTTGAGGCAGAAAATACCTCAAAACGTCGATCTTCACACTTCTACGAGCACTCCACAGCGTACCCACAATCCACACGAACACCCAGAACTTTGAATCACCTAAATCGGAGCTCTATAGGTCAAGAAATCAAAACCTCCAATAAAGAGAAGAGTCAAGAGGAGGGCAGCTACTAAAACCAAGAAAACGCCTCAAACGAAGCTTCCCCAACACATTCTGATCATTCCACTGCGTTCCCACGGAAAAACCACACAATTTAAAGCTTTGAATCACTCAATTTAGAGCTCTATAGTTCAAGACATCGCAATTGAAAATGAGGGCCGAAAGCTGAAATGGGGCTTTTCAAAGACGAATCTGGTCGCGAAAAAGTCAAAATCTGGTCGATAAAAGTCCAAAATCTGGTCGCTAAAAGGGCTGCACCAGATTTCAGCTTTCCTTTTTTTTTTTAAAGTCTCCGACAGGGTGCTCGAAATTCGTTCGGAATCCCGTGCGCGCAAACAGACTATTTTAACCCACTAAATTCGACGTTCCGAACTCAATGGCACAGTCGTAATTCCCACACGAGGTCATTTTGACTTAAAGTGGGTCCCACACCCAAATGTCATTTTTAGCCAAATTCCACAACGAGCCTCGAGATTAGACTGGAAGCCTCGGAAAGTGAACAAAGGATCGTTCTAGATCAAACTCGACATTCCGCAACTAACCGCGCTGACGGAATTTTCATCCGAGCACATTTTCTAAGAATGTTGACCGAAGTCAATCTTAGGCTAAATTTCAAAGGCTAAAATGCCAAATGGTCCCAAACTCGCACTGAAGGTCTCGGGACTCGTTCCGACCATGCGTCTAGCCTAATTTGCTCATTCAGAAGCTTATAGAATAGTCAGAATTCTATCATGGGGTCGTTTACTTGATATTTTGACTAAAGTCAACTTTTCAAGGTTCTAAAGCTCTAAAACAGGGAAATAGGCCTAAAACCCAAACGAAAGACCAGGCGACCGAATAGTCAGTGCCAACAACTCATAAATGACTTGGGGTCGCTATAGGAACACTCTAAACACTGAAATGAATGCATTATCTCAAAAATGACCTGGAGGGTCATTAGAACATCACCTACTAAAAGAACTTTCGTCCGCGAAAGTAAAAGTCAAGAAGTACCTGAAGGCTTAAATAAGCCGGGGAATTGCTCCCGCACCTCCCTCTCGGTCTCCCAAGTGGCCTCCTCGACTGGACGGTGCCTCCAATGGACTTTAACCATAGGAATGGCTCTGAATCGCAACTGCCTCACAACTCTGTCTAAGATAGCAAGTGGCTCCTCAATATAGGTCAGACGATCATCTAACTCAACCGCATCATACTGGAGCACATGGGACTCGTCTGTAACATACCGGCGCAACATCGAAACATGGAATACCGGATGGATAGGTGAAAATGTTGGAGGCAAAGCTAACTCATAGGCAACCTCACCAACTGTCCTTAAAATGTCAAAAGGCCCGATATATTTGGGGTTAAGCTTTCCCCGCCTCTCAAATCTAATCACGCCCTTCATGGGAGATACCCGAAGGAATACTCTATCACCAATAGCAAATCTCAACGGCCTACGCCTACGATCTGCGTAACTCTGGTGTCTACTCTGAGTTGTCCTGAGCCTATCCTGAATCACCCTCACATGATCTAAGGCCTCTTGAAGCAAGTCTTTTCCGCGTGGCCTAGGCTCCGTAGACTCAAACCAAAAATCGGAGAGCGACAACGCCTACCATATAAGGCCTGGAATGGGGCCATATGAATACTAGAATGGTAGTTGTTGTTGTACGCAAACTCTCCTAAGGGTAAAAATTGGTCTCACTGACATCCAAAGTACATGATATAGGCCCACAACATATCCTCACGGACCTGAGTAGTGCGCTTCGACTGGCCATCGATTTGTGGATGAAATGTTGTGCTAAGGTCGATGCGGGTGCCCAACTCCTCCAGAAAGACCCTCAAAAAGCTGGAAGTAAACTGTGAACCCCGATCTGAAATGATAGAAACAGGCACACCATGAAGATGATCCACCTCCCGAATGTAGATACCAGCCAGTCTCTCAGCATTGAAGGAAGTATGAACGGGGAGGAAGTATGCTGACTTGGTCAATCGATCCATGATGACCCAAATGTTGTCAACACCCCTGAAAGGCCTTGGCAAACCAACAACGAAGTCCATGGTGATACGCTCCCATTTCCACTCCAGAATGGGTAATCACTGAAACTCACCACCAGGCCTCAAATGCTCGGCCTTCACCTATTGGCAACACAGGCAACGGGACATATAGTATGAGATATCTCTCCGCATACCGCTCCACCAGTAATGTTATCTCAAGTCACGATACATCTTAGCGGTGCCCGAATGGATGGAATATCTGGAATCATGGGCCTCGCTAAGGATCAACTGAATCAAACCCCCAACTCTTGGAACACACAATCGACCGGCAAACCTCAACACCTAATCTGAATCTAAAGTAGTCAGTCCAACATCGCCTGCCAATACTATATCTCTGAGTGCCACCAAAGACTCATCCTCGAACTGTCGCCCACAGATCCGATCTAACAAAGATGACTGAACCCACACATGAGCTAACACCCGTCTGGAATATGAAAGATCAAGCTGGATCATCTGGTTGGCTAAGGACTGGATGTCCAAAGCCAATGGCCGCTCCGAAACAGAAAGTAAGGCTAGACTACCCATACTCACTGCCTAATGGCTCAAGGCGTCTGCTACTACATTCGCCTTGCTCGGATGGTAAAGAATAGAGAGGTCATAGTCCTTCAGGATCTCAATCCAACGGCGCTGCCTCAAATTAAGATCCCTTTCGCTCATAATGTACTGAAGGCTCCGGTGGACAGTGTAGATCTCACAACACACTCCTATAGGTAGTGCCTCCAAATATTAAGCACGAAAACTAACGCCGCCAACTCTAAGTCATGAGAGGGGTAGTTGCGCTCATGCAGCTTAAAATGACTTGACGCATAAGGAATAACCTAGCCCTGCTGTATCAAAACACAACCCGAACAAATGTCGGATGCGTCATAATAAATCGTGAATGCCTCGCCCTCAACTAGAAGAGTCAATATAAGAGCGGTGGTAAGTAACTCCTTGAGCCTCAGAAAGATCCTCTCACACTCGTTTGACCACTCAAAGGGAACATCCTGGCGAGTCAATCGAGTCAAAGGTGTCGCTATAGTAGAAAAGCTCTCAACAAAACGCCTGTAGTACCCTGCCAATCCAATGAAGCTATGAATCTCAGTCACAAATGTGGGCCTGACCCAGTCACAGATAGCCTCAATCTTCACCGGATCCACCATACTGCCATCCTTGGACACCACGTGCTCAAGAATGCTACAGACTCAAGCCAAACTCGCACTTTGAGAACTTGGCATAAAGCCGATGATCTCTCAAAGTCTGGAGCACTATCCTCAAATGTTACTCATGCTCACTCCGACTCCGCGAGTATACCAATATATCGTCGATGAAGACTATAAATAAAGAGTCAACGTACGGCCTGAATACACGAGCCATCAAGTCGATGAAGGTAGCAGGGGCATTAGTCAACCCAAAAGACATTACTAGGAACTCATAATGTCTGTAATGAGTCCTAAATGTGGTCTTACGGATGTCCGATGTCCTAATCCTCAACTGGTGGTAACCGAATCTCAGATCGATCTTAGAAAACACCTCTGAACCCTAAAGCTGGTCAAATAGGTCATCAATGCGAGGCATGGGGTAACGGTTCTTCACCGTCACCTTGTTCAGATGCCTATAATCAATACACATCCGCATAGTACCATCATTTTTCTTCACAAACAGGACTGGGGCACCCCAAGGCGATACACTAGGCCGAATGAATCCCTTACCCAAGAGATCCTGAAGCTGAACACTGAGCTCCTTGAGCTCTGCGGGGGCCATACGGTACGGTAAGATAGAAATAGGACGAGTACCCGAATCCAAGTCAATGGCGAAATCAATATCACGATCTAGGGGTAGGCTAGGCAAGTCGGCCTCTATACCTAGCTGGGGCTCTATCCGTATGCCCGGGTGCATCACCCCCGCCCGCCCCTATGAGCGTGCGAGCCATCCTGTGAAAGAGTGAAACAAATGAGATTCCATGAAACCAATTCAAACACACGATGCATGGAAATGATACAAAATAGGGAATCTTCCTAACGACATTATGTAGCCTCCCAAAGATAAGTCACAGCCATCTCCACACCGATCCGCAGGACTCTACTAGATGTTAGCACTGTATAAGTGAGACTGGTGAACCTGGGACTCTAATACCAACTTGTCACGACCTAATTTCTCGAGTCATGATGCCGCCTACTATAACCCACCAATAGGCAAGCCAACCTGTATCCCGAAAGCTAGTAATGGGATTGAGGGTAGAAAACTAAACCCAACAACACAATAATAATAACAACATGAATCACAAATGGAAGGGCGAAAGCAAGCCAAAGTTATATACAAATAAAAGATCCCTCCCAGAACCTGGAAGTCACAAATATAGAGCTACTAACAAAATGAGTACAAGTCCCAAAAGTGGACCACATAAATAAGACTATGTCAAAAAGCAAATTACAAGTCAATATATAAATACAGAAGGAGACGGGCAAATCCAGGACGCTATGTGCTCACCCTCACCTCCTAATATGACTGATGTTGACTCGAAATCAATGCTGATAGTTGGTGCTCGGACCTGCATCATGAAAACAGATGCAGAGAGTAGTATGAGTTCCAAAACAACAGGTACTAGTAGGCATCAAAGGTCGATTGAGCTAGAAAACAAAAAGTAATATGAAATGTGAGAATCTAACATATTAACATAAATAAGAAGGAGGAACATCTAATAGGAATGCACACGAGTGTACTCACACATAAAGAGAAAGAAAGTAGCTGACTAAATTCGACTGAGCTCCCATAAACCTAGCGGGTACGCTCGTACACAATATGAAAGTAAAACCCGAACGGACTCCCATAAGACCGACAAGTGAAAAGAAGAGAGAGTTGAAATAAAGTAAGAAGATCCGATGAAGATTCCAAGATTACCACAACTTTCCGAACTTGAACTGAACTAATACATGTGCCCGAAGCTTACCCAGAGCTAATAGGGAAATAAGGACTTGAACCGAATGAAGATGAAGGATCAAGGATTAGAACCGAGATTTGGAGTAACAGAGGACTTGAACAAAGGCTAAGGATAATCGTGGACTTGAACCACATAAAATATGACCAAGGACTTGAACCGAGGTTAAGGATAATCGTGGACTTGAACCACATAAAATATGACCAAGGACTTGAACCGAGGTTAAGGATAATCGTGTACTTGAACCACATAAAATATGACCAAGGACTTGAACCGAGGTTAAGGATAATCGTGGACTTGAACCACATAAAATATTACCAAGGACTTGAACCAAGGTTAAGGATAATCGTGGACTTGAACCACATAAAATAGGACCAAGGCAAGGACTTGAACCCTGCCCGGTGGAGTGAACTAGGGACTTGAACCATGAGTAGAGGCGTGTCGGTTAGAAATAGGATCAGTTGTCAATCGATCATCACGGGGAGTACCCCCAAAATAAGTGCCATCAATAAATCACTCCAGCCTGAACCGTATCCAACCAGAATCCTCGAGTAGCTTCCAAACCAAGAATTCAAATACATCGGAACCGACGGGACAAGGAATTATGGATATAAGGTTCCAACAGCGGTGTTACTTCCTGGCTAAGGCCTAGACTATCAGACTCAAGTCTTCTATATCAGTCTACAGGGATCTAAGCTGTTCGAAGCGACGTTAGAGAGGTTTCAAGGCCTAACGACTCAAAAATACGCAAGTCTATGGCAATCACTAGTCTAAGCCTAAACTAAGGCCAAACATGCTTTCAAATATACACAGAAGCCATAAAAGGGTGCACCACAAGATACAAATGATCAATAATTACATTAGACAAGCTTCAGTAACCTGGAGTACCCAAAATTAGAACCTAAGTCATGGTTTCTAGGATTTTAGCATGCTCAACCATCAATTACCCCCAAAATCACACAAATCAACATACAAATGCTAAATCATGCTCAATCTAAGGAGCGGGAAGCCGTACCCTACTTGTAGGCCGACCGAGCACGCTTCGAGTCACGTAGTCGGAGCCTTTCACTTTCGTACGGCCTCAGAACGCTGCCACGCTATCAAAAATAGAATCACAACGATAATATGAGTGTTTTGACACAAAAATCATAATTTTCAGAGTAGGACACAAAATCAAGATTTTGGGACCACCCGCGATGGGAACCCCAAATTTGACACCGCAAAAAGGGTATAAAAGCAATATGGAACTTGTAGCCCAAAATGGGGCACAATTTGAGGATCGAAACGAATTTTTTTGATCATGCAACGAAAATTTGATTTATGGGGGAAATCAAGAAAAGGACAGCCCCTTTGGGGCAGAAATCACCTCAAAACGTTGATCTTCACACTTCTCCGAGCATTCCACAGCGAAAACACAATCCACACTAACACCCAGCACTTTGAATCACCTAAATTGAAGCTCTATAGTTCAAGAAATCAAAACCTCCATTAAAAAGGAGTAAAGAAAAGGGCAGCAGCTAAAACCAAGAAAATGCGTCAAACGAAGCTTCCCCAGCACATTCCGATTACACCAGAGCATTCCCACGGAAAAACCACACAAATTTAGAGCTTTGAACCACTCAATTTGGAGCTCTATATATCAAGATATCGCAATTGAAACTGAGGGCAGAAAGTTGAAATGGGGCTTTTAAAAAACGAATCTAGTCGCTAAAAAATAAAAATCTCGTCGTTACAAGCCCAAAATTTGGTCGCTAAAAGGACTGCACCAGATTTCAGCTTATCCAAATTTTTTTAAAGTCCCCGACGAGGTGCTCGGAATTCGTTCAGAATTTCGTAAACGCAAATAGACTATGTTAACCCACTATATTTGACGTTCGAGACTCAATGGCGCAGTCGAAATTCCCATACAAGGTCATTTTGACTGAAAGTGGGTCCCACACCCAAATGTCATTTTTAGCCAAATTCCACAACGGGCCTCGAGATTAGACCGGAAGCCTCAGGAAGCGAATGAAGGGTCGTTCTAGAAAAACATGACATTTTGGAACTAACCGAGCTGACATAATTTTAATCCGAGCACATTTTCTAAGAATATTGACCAAAGTCAACCTTAGGTCAAATTTCGAAGGCTAAAACACCAAAGTCCTCGAGACTCGTTCTGACCATACTTCTAGCCTAATTTGGCCATTCCGGAGCTGATGGGACCATCATAATTCCGCCCTGAGGTCGTTAACCCGATATTTTGACTAAAGTCAACTTTTGAAGGTTTAAAAGCTCCAAAACAGGAAACAGGCCTAAAATCCAAACGAACGACCAGGCGATCGAACAGTCATTGCCAGCAAGTCATAAATAACTTGAGGTCACTATAGAAACGCTTTAAAAGTCGAAATGAATGCATTAACTCAAAAATAACCTGGAGCGTCATTACAATTATGAAAAAGAGTAAAATTTTGATCTTTTTTTCCCCCAATATTCTAAGGTCATTGTTTTAATTTGAGAATTTTTTGACGTATTTTGATGTTTTTTATTTTATTTTTATATGTTTGGTATATTTTTACGAGGAAAAATATTTTTTTTGTTATTTTACGGATAGTTATGAAAAAGTGTAAAATTTTAATCATTTTTTTGTTTCGATATTCTAAGGTCATTGGTGCAGTTTTAGACTTTTTAGTGGTGTTTTGATATACTTTTCTTGATTTTTATATGTTTCGTACATTTACAAGGAAAAAATATTTTTTTTGTTATTTTTTGGACAGTTACGAAAAAAAGTGATATTTTGATCATTTTTTTGTTTCTATATTCTAAGGTCATTGGTGTAGTTTTAGAATTTTTTGAGGTGTTTCGATGTACCTTTCTTGATTTTTATATGTTTCGTACATTTACGAGGAAAAATGAATATTTTGTTATTTTTCAAACAATTATGAAAAAAGTGTAAAATTTTGATCATTTTTATTATATTCAAAGGTAATGCGTGTAGTTTGAGAATTTTTTGAGGTGTTTTGATGTACTTTTCTTGATTTTTATATGTTTTGTACATTTACGAGGAAAAACTAATTTTTAGTTATTTTTCAGACAGTTACGATAAAGAGTAAATTCCAATATTTTTTTGTTTCGATATTGTAAGGTCATTGGTGTGTTTTGAGAATTTTTTGAGGTGTTTTGAAGTACTTTTCTTGATTTTTATATGTTTCGTACATTAAAGAGGAAAAATTAAATTTTGTAATTTTTCCGGACAGTTACAAAAAATAGTAAAATTTTGATCATCTTTTTGTTTCGATATTCTAAGGTAATTTGTGCAGTTAGAGAATGTTTTGAGGTGTTTTGATGTACTTCTCTTGATTTTTATATGTTTCGTGCATTAATAAGGAAACATTAAATTTTTAGTTATTTTTTGGACAGTTACGAAAAAGAGTAAAATTTTGATAATTTTTTTATTTCAATAATCTAAGATCATTGGTGTAGTTTTAGAATTTTTTGAGGTATTTTGGTGTACTTTTCTTGATTTTTATATGTTTCGTAGATTTACGGGGAAAAAATAATTTTTTGTTATTTTTGAACAATTACGAAAAAGAGTAAAATTTTGATCATCTTTTTGTTTCGATATTCTAAGGTCATTGGTGCAGTTTGAGAATTTTTTTGAGATGTTTTGATGTACTTTTCTTGATTTTTATATGTTTCGTACATTTACGAGGAAAAATTAGATTTTTGTTATTTTTTGGACAGTTACAAAAAAGAGTAAAATTTTTGATCATTTTTGTTTCGATATTCTAAGGGCTTTGGTGCCGTTTGAGAATTTTTCGTGGTGTTTTGATGTACTTTTCTTGATTTTTATATGTTTCATACATTTACGAGGAAAACATATTTTTTTTATTATTTTTTTCAACCAGTTTTTAAAAAGTGTTAAATTTTTATCACTTTTTGTTTCGATATTTTAAGGTGATTGGTGCAGTTTGAGAAATTTTTGAGGTGTTTTGATATATGTTTCTTGATTTTTATATCTTTCGGAAATATACGAGGAAAAATTATTATTTTTGTTATATTTCGGACAGTTACGAAAAAGATTTAAATTTTGATCATTTTTTTGTTTCGATATTCTCAGGTCATTAGTGTCGTTTTAGAATTTTTCGAGGTGTTTTGATGTACTTTTCTTGATTTTTATATGTTTCGTACATTTACGAGGAAAAATTAATTTTTTTGTTATTTTTCGGATAGTTACGAAAAAAAGTAAAATTTTAATCATTTTTTGTTTGGATATTTCAAGGTCATTGCTGCAGTTTGAGATTTTTTTGAGGTGTTTTGATGTACTTTTCTTGATTTTTATATGTTTCGTACATTTACGAGGATTTTTTTTTATCTTTCGTACAGTAACAAAAAATAGTAAAATTTTGATCATTTTTTTATTTCGATAATATAAGGTCATTGGCGCAGTTTGAGAATTTTTTGAGGTGTTTTGAAGTATTTTTCTTCATTTTTATATGTTTCGTACATTTACGAGGAAAAATTATTTTTTTTTGTTTTTTTCGAACAAATACAAAAAAGTGTAAAATTTTGATCAGTTTTTTATATACTAAGGTCATTGGTGCATTTTGAGAATTTTGAAGTGTTTTGATGTAATTTTCTTGATTTTAATATCTTTTAAACAGTTACGAGGAAAAATAAAAATTTTGCTATTTTTTGAATAGTTACGAAATAGAGTAAAATTTTGTTCATTTTTTTGTTTCGATATTCTAAGGTCATTGGTGTAGTTTGAGAATTTTTTGAGGTGTTTTGATGTACTTTTCTTGACTTTTATATGTTTCGTACATTTACGAGGATATTGTTTTTTTGTTTTTTTCAAACAGTTACAAAAAAGAGTAAAATTTTTATTATTGTTTTCGATAACTAAGGTCATTGGTGTAGTTTGACAAATCTTTGAGGTGTTTTGATGTACTTTTCTTGATTTTAATATCTTTTAGACATTAAAGAGGAAAAAATAATTTTTTTGTTATTTTTCGAACAGTTACAAAAAAGAGTAAAATTTTGTTCATTTTTTTGTTTTGATATTTTAAGGTGATTGATGCAGTTTGAGAAATTTTTGAGGTGTTTTGATGTACGTTTCTTGATTTTTATATCTTTCGGACATATACGAGGAAAAATTATTTTTTTTGTTATATTTCAGACAGTTACGAAAAAGAGTTAAATTTTGACCATTTTTTTGTTTCAATATTCTCAGGTCATTGGTGCCGTTCTAGAATTTTTCGAGGTGTTTTGATGTACTTTTCTTGATATTTATATGTTTCGTACATTTACAAAGAAAAAATAATTTTTTTGTTATTTTTCGGATATTTACGAAAAAGAGTAAAATTTTAATCATTTTTTGTTTGGATATTTCAAGGTCATTGCTGTAGTTTGAGATTTTTTTGAGGTGTTTTGATGTACTTTTCATGATTTTTATATGTTTCGTACATTTACGAGGAATTTTCTTCTTTTTTTTCGTACAGTGACAAAAAATAGTAAAATTTTGATCATTTTTTTATTTCGATATTCTAAGGTCATTGGTGCAGTTTGAGAATTTTTTGAGGTGTTTTGAAGTATTTTTCTTAATTTTTAAATGTTTCGTACATTTACGAGGAAAAACTATTTTTTTTGTTTTTTTCGAACAAATACAAAAAAGTGTAAATTTTTTATGGTTTTTTTATTTACTAAGGTCATTGGTGCATTTTGAGAATTTTGAAGTGTTTTGATGTAATTTTTTTTATTTTAATATCTTTTAGACATTTACGAGGAAAAATAATTTTTTTGCTATTGTTTGAATAGTTACGAAAAAGAGTAAAATTTTGTTCATTTTTTTGTTTTAATACTCTAAGGTCATTGGTGTAGTTTGAGATTTTTTTTGAGGTGTTTTGATGTACTTTTCTTGATTTTTATATGTTTCATACATTAACAAGGATATTGTTTTTTTGTTTTTTTGTTTTTTTCGAACAGTTACAAAAAAGAGTAAAATAATAATTATTATTTTCGATAACTAAGGTCATTGGTGCAGTTTGACAATTCTTTGAGGTGTTTTGATGTACTTTTCTTGATTTTAATATCTTTTAGACATTTAAAAGGAAAAAAAAAATTTTTTTGTTATTTTTCGAACAGTTACAAAAAAGAGTAAAATTTTGTTCATTTTTTTATTTTGATATTTTAAGGTGATTGATGCAGTTTGAAATTTTTTTGAGGTGTTTTGATGTACGTTTCTTGATTTTTATATCTTTCAGACATATACGAGGAAAAAATATTATTTTTGTTATATTACAGACAGTGACCAAAAAGAGTAAAATTTTGACCATTTTTTTATTTTGTTATTCTCAGGTCATTGGTGCCGTTCTAGAATTTTTCGAGGTGTTTTAATGTACTTTTCTTGATTTTTATATGTTTCGTACATTTACGAGGAATTTTTTTTCTTTTTGTTATTTTTCGGATAGTTACGAAAAAGACTAAAATTTTAATCATTTTTTCTTTGGATATTTCAAGGTCATTGCTGTAGTTTGAGATTTTTTTGAGGTGTTTGGATGTGCTCTTGATTTTTATATGTTTCGTACATTTACGAGGAATTTTATTTTTTTCGTACAAACAAAAAATATTAAAATTTTGATCATTTTTTTATTTCGATAATCTAAGGTCATTGGTGCAGTTTGAGAATTTTTTGAGGTGTTTTGAAGTATTTTTCTTCATTTTATATGTTTCGTACATTTACGAGGAAAACTATTTTTTTTGTTTTTTTCGAACAAATACAAAAAAGTGTAAAATTTTGATCATTTTTTTTATATACTAAGGTCATTGGTGCATTTTGAGTATTTTTGAAGTGTTCTGATGTACTTTTCTTGATTTTAATATCTTTTAGACATTTACGAGGAAAAATAATTTTTTTGCTATTTTTTCAATAGTTACGAAAAAGAGTAAAATTTTGTTCATTTTTTTGTTTCGATATTCTAAGGTCATTGGTGTAGTTTGAGAATTTTTTGAGGTGTTTTGATGTACTTTTCTTGATTTTTATATGTTTCGTACATTTACGAGTATATTTTTTTTTGTTTTTTTTGACAAGTTACAAAAAAGAGTAAAACTTTGATTATTTTTTTCGATAACTAAGGTCATTGGTGCAGTTTGACAATTCTTTGAGGTGTTTTGATGTACTTTTCTTGATTTTAATATCTTTTAGACATTTAAGAAGAAATAATATCTTTTTTGTTATTTTTCGAACACTTACAAAAAAGAGTAAAATTTTGTTCATTTTTTTGTTTCGATATTCTAAGGTCATTGGTGCAGTTTAAAATTTTTTGGAGGTGTTTTTATTTACTTTTCTTGATTTTTATATCTTTCGTACATTTACATAGAAAAAATATTTTTTTTGTTATTTTTCGACAGTTATGAAAAAAGTGTAAAATTTTAATCATTTTTTTTGTTTCGATATTTTAAGGTCACTGGTGCAGTTTGAGATTTTTTTAGGTGTCTTGATGTTATTTTCTTGATTTTTATTTGTTTTGTACATTTACGATGAAAATCTATTTTTTTGTTATTTTTCGGACAATTACGAAAAAGATGAAAATTTTGATAATTTTTTGTTTCAATGTACTAAGGTAATTGGTGCAACTTGAAATTTTTTGAAGGGGTTTTTATGTACTTTTCTTGATTTTAATATTTTTTAGACATTTACGAGGAAAAAATAATTTTTTTGTTATTTGTCGAACAATTACGAAAAAGAGTAAAGTTTTGTTCATTTTTTTGTTTTGATATTCTAAGGTCATTGGTGCAGTTTGACATTTTTTGAGGTGTTTTGATATACTTTTCTTTATTTTTATATGTTTCGTACATTTACGAGGAAAAAATAGATTTTATGTTATATTTCAGACAGTTTTGAAAAAGAGTAAAATTTTGATCATTTTTTCCCCCGATATTCTAAGGTCATCGGTGCAGTTTGAGAATTTTCTGAGGTGTTTTGATGTATTTTTCTTTATTTTTATATGTTTACTATATTTAAGAGAAAAAAATAAGTTTTTTTTGTTATTTTCCGAACAAATACGAAAAGAGTAAAATTTTGATCATTTATGTAGTTTCGATATTCTAAGGTCATTGGTGCAGTTTGAGAATTTTTTGAGGTGTTTTGATGTAATTTTCTTGATTTCTACATATTTCATACATTTACGAGGACAAATTATTTTTTTGTTATATTTGGTGGAGTTACGAAAAATAGTCAAATTTTTGATCATTTTTGTTCCGACATTCTAAGGTCATTGGTGTTGTTTGAATTTTTTTTGAAGTGTTTTTATATACTTTGCTTGATTTTTATACATTTCGTACATTAATGAGGAAAAATTATATTTTTTGTTACTTTTCGATAGTTACGAAAAAGGGTAAAATTTTGATCATTTTTTGTTTCGATATTTTAAGGTCATTGATACAGTTTGAATTTTTTTTGAGGTGTTTTAATGTACTTTTCTTGATTTTTATATGTTGCGTACATTTACGAGGAAAATTTATTTTTTTGTTATTTTTCGGACGGTTACAAAAAAGATGAAATTTTGAACATTTTTTATTTTAATATTCTAACGTCATTGGTGCAGTTTGACAATTTTTTGTGGTGTTTTGATGTACTATTATTTATTTTTATATGTTTCGTACATTTACGAGAAAAAAAATAATTTTTTTGTTATTTTTCAGTCATTTACGAAAAAGTGTAAAATTTTGATCAATTTTTTATTTTGATATTCTAAGGTCATTTGTGCGTTTGAAATTTTTTTGAGGTCTTTTGATGTATTTGTTTCTTGATTTTTTTATGTTTCGTACATTTACAAGGAAAATTAATTTTTTATTTATTTTTGGGACAGTTACGAAAAAGAGAAAATATTTGATCATTTTTTTTATTTCGATATTCTAAGAGCATTGGTGCAGTTTGAATTTTTTCTGAGGTGTTTATGTACTTTTCTTGATTTTTATATGTTTCATACATTTACGAGGAAAATTATTTTTTTGTTATTTTTTGAACAGTTACGAAAAAGAGTATAATTTTGATCAATTCTTATTTCGATAATATAAGGTCATTGGTGCAGTTTGAGAATTTTTTTGTGATGTTGTGATGTACTTTTCTTGATATTTATATATTTCGTACATTAACAAGGAAAAAATATTTTTTTTGTCATTTTTTTGAAAAGTTACGAAAAAGTGTAGAATTTTGATCATTTTTTTGTTTCGATATTCTAAGGTCATTGGTGCAGTTTGAGAATATTTTGAGGTGTTTTGATGTACTGTTCTAGATTTTTATATCTTTCGGACATTTATGAGGAAAAAATAATTTTTTTGTTATTTTTTGGATAGCATCGAAAAAGAGTAAAATTTGAACATTTTTTTCTTTTGATTTTCAAAGGTCATTGGTGATGTTTGAGAATTTTTTGAGGTGCTTTGATGTATTGTTCTTGATTTTTATATGTTTCGTATGTTTACGAGGACAAAATATTTTTTTTGTTATTTTTTCTGAAAGTTATGAAAAAGTGTAAAATTTCTATCATTTTTTTGTTCTGATATTCAAAGGTCATTAGTGCAATTTGAAAATTTGTTGAGATGTTTTAATGTACTTTTCTTCATTTTTATATGTTTCGTATATTAATGAGGAAAAAATAATTTTTTTGTTATTTTTCGTAAAGTTACGAAAATGTGTGAAATTTTGAACATTTTTTTGTTTCGATATTCTAATGTCATTGGTGCAGTTTGACAATCTTTTGAGGTGTTTTGATGTACTTTTCTTGATTTTTATATGTTTCGTACATTTACGGGGAAAACATATTTTTTTTGTTATTTTTCTGACAGTGACGAAAAAGTGTAAAATTTTGATCATTTTTTTTGTTTTGATATTCTAATGTCAGTGGTGCAGTTTGAGAATTTTTTGAGGTATTTTGATGTACTTTTCTTGATTTTTATTTCAGACAGTTACAAAAAAGAGTAAAATTTTGATCATTTTTTTGTTTCGATATTCTAAGATCATTTGTGCAGTTTAGGAATTTTTTGAGGTGTTTTGATGTACTTTTCTTGATTTTTATATCTTTCGGACATTTACGAAGAAAAAATAATTTTTTTGTTATTTTTTGGACAGTTACGAATAATCGTAAAATTTTGATCATTTTTTTGTTTCGATATTCTAAGGTCATTGGTACAGTTTGAGAATTTTTTGAGGTGTTTTGATGTACTTGATATTTATATGTTTCATATATTTACGTGGAAAAGTTAATTTATTTCTTATTTTATAGACAGTTACGAAAAGAGTAAAATTTTGATCATTTTTTTTATTCGATATTAAAAGTTCATTGGTGCAATTTGAGAATTTTTTGAGGTGTTTTGATATACTTATCTTGATTTTTATATTTTTCGTACATTTTTGCGGAAAAAATAATTTTTTAGTTATTTTTTGGACAATTACCCAAAAGTGTAAAATTTTGATCATTTTTTTATTTCGATATTCTATGGTCATTGGTGCAGTTTGAGAATTTTATGAGGTGTTTGATGTACTTTTCTTGATTTCTATGTGTTTCGTACAATTACAGGGAAAAAATAAATATATTGTTATTTTTCGGATAGTTATGAAAAAGTCTAAAATTTTGATCATTTTTAGTTTCGATATTCTAAGGTCATTGGTGTAGTTTGGGAATTTTTTGAGGTGTTTTGATATACTTTTCTTGAATTTTATATCTTTCGAACAGTTCCGAGAAAAAAATAAATTTTTTGTTATTTTCGGTCAGTTAGGAAAAAGAATAAAATTTTGATCATTTTTTTCGATATTCTAAGGTCATTCGTGTAGTTTGAGAATTTATTGAGGTGTTTTAATTTACTTTTCTAGATTTTTAAATGTTACGTACATTTACGAGGAAAAATTAATTTTTTTGTTTTTTTGGACAGTTACGAAAGAGAGTAAAATTTAGATCATTTTTTTGTTTCGATATTCTAAGGTCATTGGTGTAGTTTGAGAATTATTTGAATATTTTTTATGTACTTTTCTTTATTTTTATATCTTTCGGAACTTTACAAGGAAAAATTAAATCTTTTGTTCTTTTTCAGATAGTTACGAAAAAGAGTAAAATTTTAATCATTTTTTGTTTCGATATTTTATGGTCATTGGTGCAATTTGAGAATTTTTTGAGATGTTTTGATGTTCTTTTCTTGGTTTTTATATCTTTCAGACATATATGAGGAAACAATAATTTTTGATATTTTTCGGACACTTAGGAAAATGAGTAAAATTTTGATCATTTTTTTGTTTCGGTATTCTAAGGTTATTGAGTAATGTGAGAATTTTTTGAGGTGTTTTGATGTACTTTTCTTGATTTTGATATCTTTCGGACATTTACGAGGAAAAAATAATTTTTTGGTTATTTTTTGTACAGTTACGAAAAAGTGTAAAATTTTGATTATTATTTTGTTTCGATATTCTTTAGTCATTGGTGCAGTTTGAAATTTTTTTGAGATGTTTTGATTATCTTTTCTTGATTTTTATATCTTTCAGACATATACGAGGAAAAAATAATTTTTTTTGTTATTTTTCGGACACTTTCGAAAATGAGTAAAATGTTGATCATTTTTTTGTTTCGGTATTCTAAGGTCATTGAGGAGTGTGAGAAATTTTTGAGGTGTTTTGAAGTACTTTTCTTGATTTTTTTATCTTTCGGACATTTACGAGAATTTTTTTTTTTTTTTTGTTATTTTTGGGCAGTTACGAAAAAGAGTTAAATTTTGATCATTTTTTTGTTTCGATGTTCTAAGGTCATTGGTGCACTTTGAGAATTTTTTTAGTTGTTTTGATGTAGTTTCTTGATTTTTATTTGTTTTGTACATTTACGAGGAAAAAATAAATATTTGTTATTTTACATACAGTTACGAAAAAGTTTAAATTTTTGATCATTTTTTTGTTTCGATATTCTAAGGTCATTGGTGCTGTTTGATTTTTTTGAGGTGTTTTGTTGTACTTTTCTTTGATTTTTATATCTTTCGCACATTTACGATGAAAAAATAGAATTTTTTGTTATTTTTTGGACAGTTACAAAAAAGTGTAAAATTTTGATCATTTTTTTGTTTCGATATTCTAAGGTCATTGGTGCAGTTTGATAATTTTTTGAGATGTTTTGATGTACTTTTCTTGATTTTTATATGTTTCGTACATTTACGAAGAAAAATTAAATTTTTGTTATTTTGCGGACTATTACGAAAAAGAGTTAAATTTTGATCAATTTTTTGTTTCGATATTCTATGTACATTGGTGCAGTTTGAGGTGTTTTGATGTACTTTTCTTGATTTTTATACCTTTCGAACATTTACGAGAAAAAAATAATTTTTTTGTTATTTTTTGGATAATTACAAAAAAGAGTAAAATTTTGATCATCTTTTTTGTTTCGATATTCTAAGGCCATTGGTGCAGTTTGAGATATTTTTGAGGTGTTTTGAGTACTTTTCTTGATTTTTATATGTTTCGTACATTTACGAGGAAAAAATAAATTTTTTGTTATTTTTCGGACAGTTAAGAAAAAGGGTAAATTTTTTATCATCTTTTTGTTTCGATATGCTAAGGTTATTGCACGGTGCAGTTTGACAATTTTTTGAGGTGTTTTGAAGTACTTTTTTTTTTATATATCTTTCGGATACTTACGAGGAAGAATTAATTTTTTTCGTCATTTTTCCGATAGTTACGAAAAAGTGTAAAATTTGATCATATTTTTGTTTCGATATTCTAAGGTCATTAGTGCAGTTTGAGATTTTTTTGAGGTATTTTGATGTACTTTTCTTGATTTTTATATGTTTCGTATATATACGAGGAAAAAATTATTTTTTTATTATTTTTCTGTCAATAGCCGATTCCGAGTCTTGATGGCTCTTACTATAACCCACCAGTAGGCAAGTTAACCCGTATCCCGGAACATCTAGTAATGGGATTGAGGGTAGAAAACTAATCCCAACAACACAATAAAAATAACAACAGTAATCACAAATGCAAGGGCAGAAGCAAGCCAAAACTATATTCAAATAAAAGATCTCTCCCGGAACCTGGAAGTCACAAGTACAAAGCTACTAACAAAATGAGTACAAGTCCCAAAAGTCGACCACAAAAACAGGACTGTCTCAAAAAGCAAAAGACAAGTCAATATATAAATACAGAAGGAGATGGGCAACTCTAGGACACTATGTGCTCAACCTCGCCTCCTAATATGACTGCAACTGGCTCGAAATAAACGTTGATAGCTGGTGCTCGGACCTGCATCACGAAACCAGATGCAAAGTGTAGTATGAGTACCAAAACAACAGGTACCCAGTAGGCATCATAGGCCAACTGAGCATGAAAAGCAAAAGTAATATGAAATGCCAGAATAACATACTAACAAAAAAAACATGAGGGAAAATCTAATAGGTATGCACACGAGCGTACTCAAACACAAAGAGAAGGAAAGTAGCTAACTAAATCCGATCGGGCTCCCGTAAACCCGGCGGGTACGCTCGTGCAGAATATGAAAGTAAAACCCGAACGGACTCCCATAAGCCCGGAAGGCGCAAAGAAGGGAGAGTTGAAATGAAGTAAGAGGATCCGATGAAGTTTCCAAGATCACCACAACTTTCTGGACTTGAACAGAATTAATCCATGTGCCCGAAGCTTACCCATAGCTAATAGGGAAATAAGGACTTGAACCGATATTTGGAGTAACCGAGGACTTGAACAAAGGCTAAGGATAATTGTGGATTTGAACCACATAAAATATGACCAAGGACTTGAACTGAGGTTAAGAATAATCGTGGACTTGAACCATATAAAATATGACCAAGGACTTGAACTGAGGTTAAGGATAATCGTGGACTTGAACCACATAAATTATGACCAAGGCAAGGAATTGAACCCCGCCCAGTGGAGTGAACTGGGGACTTGAACCACGAGTAGAGGCGAGTTGGTTAAAAATAGGATCAGCTGTCAATTGAGCGTCATGAGGAGTACCCCCAAACTGAGTGCCATCAATAAATCACTCCAGGCCGAATCGTATCCAATCAGAATTGTCGAGTAGCTTCCAAACCAAGAATTCAAATACATCAGAATCGACAGGACAATGAATTATGGATATAAGGTTCCAAGAGTGGTGTTACTACCTGGCTAAGGCACAGACTATCAGACTCAAGTCTGCTATATCAGTCTACAGGTGTAGCGACTCGGAAAAATGATAGGTTAAACTAGAGCCTAAACGTGGGGTTAATGTCATGAGTTAGGGCAAGGGCTAAGGGTTTGGGTGTAGGCCATGGTTTGGGAACCTAGGATACCTAAAACTAGTCCTAGCTACTGCCTCCCTAGACCACGAGGGTCTTAATGACCCGTGGTGGCAAGGCAGTATGCTCAAGTTTGGTGCCAAGCCAAGGCACCCCTTCACGAGCCACTTCACGACTCGTGGTCATGACCACGATCCGTGGGAAGTCTCGTGGGGTTGCCTTAGTATGGTGGGAGTGTTGCAAGTTGAGGGAGCTATTTTCCCTAAGTCCACGGGCACCACCACGAGCCGTGGTGCCCTAGACGGTCCGTGAAAGTGAACTTGGAGTTCACTTAGGCTCAAGGGAGGCAAGGCAACTTTGCCT